>JABASP010000205.1:0-68192 GCA_019776565.1 Sminthurinus signatus
AAAATTTCTAATTCGTCATGCCCATGTAATACATATACAACCTATGAAAAATACTACGTCACCTATAAAATTGATGTGAACTTCAGCCTGTCTATGTATTAGTCTGTCTGTACCTGCAAGCATAATAGAGAACATTTATTTTCTTGTTTAAAGTTTAGGTGAGAAAAAAACCTCCAAGATAAAAAAAACCTCCAAGATAAAAAAAAATAACATGAGTATGTAAACTCTAAACTCACATAATATTATTAGGCTCATTCCATGTTTGATAAGATATTTTGTGTGATTTTGAGAGCTGTCGACGTTAGATCCTTCGAGGCACTGAATAAAGTTTATATGCAGAGATAACAATGCATAGTTAAAATAGTTGGCTTGCACATTTATTCTACAGTTATACTAGTATACATTGTACGTACAATGTACTTACAATGTATACAACCCCTCAATTTAAACTCTTTCTCGTTTTTACTTTTCATGGTTTTCAAGTGTGTGTGTGTGTAGGAGTTTGATTCAAGTCTTATGCCATTGCAAGGGCTATATACTATGTACATATTACTGTTATACTGTGGTACTCCAGCAAAGTCAAAGCAAAAAAAAGTCATAAGAAATGATATTATAGTAAGTAGTAATAACTAATAACAGTTGCAATAATGACAATAATAATATCTTTGCCAAAGGCTATTTCACTCTCATTATTACTACTATTGTCTCATTGTAAAACTTTGTAGCGACGTTGTCGTTCACACTTGACTTGTGTGTGTGGTGTGGATGTGTGAAAAAGGATATGCAAGCAAATTTTTGTATTATGTGTACACTGTACACTGTAAACACACACTGTATACTGTATGTATTGTGTATTATGTGCCTTATGTTAGGAGTTAGGACCAAATATTTTGTTGAAAGGACACTAATAATGTTAATAATCATAATGCATAATACACACACATAAGAGGAAGGAATGCAGGATATAATATTTGTAATTATCATACATGCATATTATACATACTATGTTATATCAAACTTAGAAATACAGAATAAAGAATCCTTAACATTCTATCTGTTTTTTTTAAGGTTTCTTTACCTTTTCTAAGCAAATATGTTCAAGTATTTAAATATTTCTTTGTGTATACATGAGGTGAAAAAAAATGGAGATAGATGTATTATATGTACAGAAGGAGTTTTGTGTTGGTTTATTTTTCGTAATGTCTTCACAAAGAGTATGTGTAGAGTTTGTTATAGTATTCAGTATTCGGTCTCTTGTGTCTTATGAAAAATTACAACTTAAAACTGCATACTTTAGACTAGTGTAAAAAGATGCAAAAAATGCAAATTCAAAGAAGTATACAACTAGTAGCTCTGTGTATGTAGTATGTACAATGTACAGTGTAATAATATTATGTATTATGGATCTATACAAAAGTAAGTTCATTTATGAACTTTAACTCATTTATGAACCATGACTGTACTGCTAATTAGTGTATATTCGTATGTACTGTACACTACACACGGAAGAAGGAACAGGAGGAATACAATGTAAGAAATGTGCATAATACCTTGTACGTAATACGTAATGTACATGGCTTTATCTACAAAAATCTTGAAAGGTTTGACTAGGTAGAAATTATAGACAACTTAAAATCTTTTGAAATGTACTCATTTTCAACTGTATAAGTATCGTTGGCAGAACATTGAGAAAATAATTTCGTGACTTTAAACTATATCTTTGTATTAGTTCTTTTAATATTGAGCTCAATCTACGTGAGTTCAAGTTTTACAGGAAATAGATAGATATATAGGTACAATTATTATTATGTATAAATCTTCTTAAGCTTGAGTAAAATTTATAGTAATAGTAGGATGAAAAGCGATGACTGTAAACTCTTACAAATATCATCTACATTTTACATTCAATGCATTTATACATATTATGTACATTCTAGACTAGCTTCTTGAATTTTTATAAAATAAACAAACTTTGTCGGTAGAGCTGTGAACTCTGACTCTGCCTTCATGTTGTGTGTATATGTGTGTGTGAGGAAGTAAAACTAACTGAACGCATATTTTCAAGATTTATTTTGACGATAAGAGTTAAGCTACTGTTCGGTTGTGGTTTAAAAGTAAAATACTGGCAATGTAATAATAATAGTGATGATGATGGTGTCTGATGAGAAAACATATTGCATTCGAAGCAGTACCAGTTTTTAGTACAAGGTTTATGACTGAATGTATACATAGACTTTTCCTAGAATTAACCATAAATACACAAAGTGTGTGGTATGGTATTTCTCATACATTCTCAAGAAGTATCGAGTATTTCTACATAAAATGGATTGAAATATATTGTATATATTATGTATTCAGATTTATTAATTTCATGTATTAATTATTATTTTAATTAAGTAATATTACTTTTTCACGTGTTTTATACTTGGTTCTTAAAAAGGGAAATTGACTTCGAAATTTTAGTATTTGCAGTGCTCTTTGGTTGGGTTAGAATGGAATTAAGGCACTTAATGTTACACAATTTTGTTGATACTTTTTGGGTTTTGTATGATGAAGATATCAGTGGCATAAATAGGTACGAAAACTAAAATTTACAATAGTTAAACACCGAATTTTCAGTCAGTATAACTTTAGTACTATTTTGTTGTTGTATCGGTTGCTAAATATGCTGGTTGTAATGATAAATATATTTTTACTTGTATACTTTAATCATTATACTTGAATTCGTCATTAGGAAGACATTAGTATGAAAAAGAAGGTTTATTTGAAAATTTATTACAGTGTTTTCATTTTCTCAAGTTGCTTTTCTTCCCATGGGAAAGTATATATAAAAAGTGTTTATGATTTTCAAGTGATACTAAGACATCAAATGAATTCATTTGTCGGTTAATTTAAAGATTATAGCATAGAAACTCTATTAATAGTAGTAGATAGTGTCATGAGCCATGACGTTTTAAACTAGAGAGAAAAAGTATATTTTTAAAGAGTATCACTTTCTTGTAATACTACATGTTATTATTATTATCCATTGCATCAAATGGTAAGAAAATCCATGAACTTATGTATATTTGTTCCTATGTATGTGGGCCTTTAAACTGTCATAAAAATGAATTGTATCTCTTTTACTTTGTTCCTGCATTGATTATCATGGGAATAAATTTTCTGCAACAGTCAGTCAGATTTTATTTCAAATGATATCTTTAATTTGACAATTTAGTACATTTTGAATTTTATTTAATTGAATTTATGTCACTTATTAATGACCTAGAGTTTTTTTCACTGTTGTTAACATTGAAATTTTTCATTTGACACTTTAGTAAAATGTACTGTCAAGTTTACAAATTTCTTTTATACAGGGCTGTCTCTTTCCTTTTCTTATTTTTTTTTTCATTTTAATTTGAACCGTTGGGTTTTATTTGATGTGTAGCAGCATATACTCCTATTATAAAATCATTGAACTTTGATACACAATAGATTGTAATAACAAGGCATTACTTGAAGATTTTATTTTGTGTCAGTGCGTATAACCCTATTTTACTAACGTGTTGATGGATTTTTTTTTGTGAAAGGTGATAAAGTCATACATAAAACTAGCTCAAACGCAAATTTGAAAAAAGTTCTTCATGAATAAGGTTTTTTTTCGTAGCCACAACCATGATACTGATTTGAATAATAGTAATAATAATAATATATTTTGTCTGATTTTGTGGTTGATAGGTTGTTGAAGCCCGTCGTCACTACATACGTCAAGTTTCTTCGTTTCGTCGTCCATGTATTGATGTAAGTACTGAATCCTTTTCACATTGTATGTGTACTTATGCCGTCATTGATTTTCTACCTTTTTGAAAATTCTTTTGAGTATTGTTGATAGATGTTGATAATGCTAAAGGCAGTAAAATTATACAAACATCAATTTGCATATTTGCAAAAATTTTGTTTTTCTTTTGTACAAAAAAAAGTATCTTTTTGGCCTCTCTACTATATACTATTTAAAAACAACAACTGAATGAATGCATTTTTTTTCTCAATTTTTAGGAGATCCGTACGACACAAAATAGATTGTTTCAGCACAGCAAGAAACCACAAAATGGAGATGCTCTTTTTGAGTGCCTACTTGTGGTAGGCCTAAATCGTGATAGTTACAGCGGTTCATATTTGCCATACATAAAGGAGATGTATCCTCCAAATGTAAGTTCTTATACATCTTATTATCTGTTAATTTCTAGAATGAACGTTCAGACAATATATATATATTTGTACATAGTATATTATTTTCATTACTTTTTGTTTTGTTTTGTTTTTTATAGACTAAACTGGCAGCAGGTGTTGAAAAATTTTGCTTCCCGGATTCTGTAAGTTTTTATCTAATATTCTATAGTAGCTGAAAAGAATTAAATAATTTACTTGAAATATCTAAACTATGTTTTATTTAAATTTTCGTGAATGTGGACGTATTATAATACATAGTAATAAATAATAATATTTTATTCCTCAGTTATGTTGGCCTCAACATGAAGGAAAAAGTGCCCAATGTTATACACTTGCCATAACTGATCACAAAGGTGGACGCAAATACGGGATCTGTGTCAGGATTCTACCGGAAGGTGCCAATATGTGTATTCCTATTACTTACTGTTTAATCAGCTCAAACCGTGCCATTGGATTCTATCGCGAGGTAAATTATATTGTTTTAAAATAAGTAGTACCAGATACTGTATAACATAATATTACTTATCCAAAGTATATGTATAAAACTAGTGCAATAAAATGAACTTGACGTCCTTGAAATATAATATATACAAAACTAAATATACTAAACAAATGTATTTGTGGTTTTAATTTTTAAAGGTTCTAAAGGAAATTACTTTGCGGCATGGTCATACTGAATTCCATAGGCGATACTACTTAGAAACTTTATATAATTCTTGTAAGTTTTGATATTTTTTATTATTATTTTTTTGGTACAAATAATGAAAGATGTTGTAAAAAGTAAAATGGTGTATTTATCCTTTATTTCTTTATTTAAATATTACAGCTTTTCCAAGTCCAGACGGTGAAATTCGTATTCAAGAGCCGATTCATCAAGAAACGTATATTTTGAATGCAAAAAGTACCATGACGTCTTATAATAATGTTAATTTTGTTCCACCCAAAGTTTTGACTATTCGCCGAAAAGCGGATCATAGACTTGATGATGGAGATATTTATACTTTGTTGACAAAAATTGATATTGCAACGGTTATCAAAATATTTGGGTCAATACTTCATGAGCGTAAAGTTGTTCTTGTCTCAAGAGCACTTTCTACATTATCTTTATGTGTTGAAGCTCTTATTTCAATAATCTTCCCTTTTGAGTGGCAACATACATTTATACCAATTCTTCCTTTGAATATGCTTGAATTTATTGATGCTCCTTTACCTTTTCTCATTGGAGTACTGAAAAGCTCACAAACAACGTGGGATAAGAATTTCGATGATGGTATGGTTGTGGACTTGGACACGAATAAAATCATTTCATGTGTAGGAGATGAAGCCTGTATTCTACCAAAGAGAATCCGTGAGAATTAATTGTTTTTTTAGTGATATATTTACAATATCATTCAAATTACAAAACATTACACAATTTTCAATTTTGTATCGTTAAAACTTAAAATTCTAAAATGAAATTTTTGTTTTCTCTATTTTTGTTTGTCCAGATCGTAAACTTCGTGATTCTTTACAAATCGTTTTAAATTTAACTGATCAAGGAGAATCAACTAAAAATGTAAATTGAAATGCTTTTCTCTTTTTTATTTAAATAATTATACTTTAAAAGATAAATTGGTTTTACTGTGTTTATAAAAAAATGATTCATTTCCAAACAAGGTCAAATTAAGTCTTTCATGCTCATAAATTATTTTTTTGATTATTTATTTTAAGGTTCTATTCAGCGAATGTTTTATTCGTTTATTTGTTGATGTTATTGGACATTTTGGAAATCATATCCTTAATCAAGGTGGTGTGAAAATCTTTGAGGTAATTGAAAGCAAAACAATGCAATATTATAGTAAATAATTATTTTTAATTTATTTAAAAGCTATCGAAATATTCAAAACAATTATAGCTGTTGATAAAGTCAAAACGATCATTTTGGATTTCATTTTTAAATTTTCAGAGAGAAGCCTTTATCAGATCCACAGACGTTAAGGCAAATCAAAATTTCTTAGACTGGTTTAGTGAGACAGCAATGTTCAATTACTTTATTGAAAGTCGACTCCAAACGACAGAAGTAAAACATGGTTTATGGGAACAAAGGATTATGCAACGAACCGCAACAGATAAAATTCCGTCCAAACTAGGTGGTAAAAATAAAAAAGGACTAAACTGGTTTACAAATTTAATATAACTTTATCAAGGTCAGCTGAAAATTACGTTTTTTTTCGAGTTTTTGTTTTGTCTTGGAAAGTAAACTTATCAATTTATGTACTTCAATAATAAAATTTTTAAATTATTACCATTTCCTTCCCTAATTTTCAATAGTTTGTACATTATTTAGTAAGTGTCCGTCCATCAAGAAGATTATGTACCTAAAATTATACGTAAAAAAAGCAAAGTTCAGGAAAATGCCTTATATATAAATAATTCGTACAATACCAATAATGTATATGAACCATATTATATTTAAATATGTATAAGTTTCTTTGCTTGTTTTATGCTATCTAAAAGCATAGTTTTTGGGTTTTCCAGTTTGTGGTTTTAACTTGTTTTTCTTTGGAATCGATCGTCTTTTCAATTTGAAGTGATGGGGTACAAAAAATAAGGTTGTACATGTATATGTTTATTTTCATTTCATTTCTTTTTTCACTGTCTATGGTCATTTGTAATAATTGTTAGTTTCTTCCTTTCTATTCCCCACGTTATTATTATGATTAAGAGTAATATGATCCATTATTACTTATCATGTATCATTACATTACATTACAGTGTTCAGAAATCAAAGTTGCCTTGTTTTTATAATTTAAGTTCTCAAGTTCATATTGAGAATTCCTGCCAAAATTTAAGTGTCAAATATTACGAATACAAATTGACTACTGAATAGTTATTATTATGTAAATGTGTATATTTGTGGAATCATGTGAAGTAATGATTTGCACATGATTCATACAGACATATATATGAATCATGGTTTAATGTTTCCGTTGTTTATGTATAAAAACCTAATGTTGTTATAATACATTATATTTAAATATATGTAATTTAATTGTCATGAACTTCTTATTTTGTTCTATTACGAAATGTCTGTAGTTTTTTTTAGGGGAAAAAAATCTACTTTATAAAGATACTGAAGATTAAAATAGAACGTTTTTTAAACTTATCAGTGTAACTTAAGAAATCTCGGTGTTTTTTTTTCTTATGGAGAACAAGTATATGAATCTATTTTATACAGTGTAATATGATAATGGTAACTTTAATGCGCTAATTGTTTGTTTTTTTTTGTAATAGAAGCTTTATGAACCGCAATAACTGTATAGAATTAATATCGTATATGTAAAAAATATATATGCAGAAAACGAGAGATTCATGAATAGACTTTATGTACAATATTATATTATAATATGAGATACCTTCAGACTTGTAGGTTATTCCATAACTTTCTTTGCTCTATTACGAATAATTAGTATTATGATTATTTCAATGAAACCCATAAAATACAATTTCTTTATTTATTTACATAATGTACATATAAATAACACGCGTAAAATTCTAAACGAATCCACGAAAGCAACTTACTGTTATTTGATAGTTGAACTATTCCATAATGTATAGTTTATAAGGATAATATTATTTATTTTCTAAAAAATCGAGCTACGTATACTTTCAACTCATTTGTTGTTTAATATATAGATATATGTTATATTATGTTAAACTTGCATAACTGTTAATAATGGAAAGGTCTGATATAATAATAATAGTTATTATTATTTATTTATGTTAAATACACGTAGAAATAATAATTATCTCTATACACATGAATATGTAGAATATACAATACAAAATATAAATCAATGCGAATAGAGTGCTATAATATATATATATATTTAGTTTTTTCTCGTATCATCATTATCATTTCGCTCTTTTGTAAAAGATATATGCGTTAATAAGATAGTTAACATACAACAAATTATCATTATGTATATTAGTTATTTTTTATTTCATTCTTTCATTGATCATTGAACGTAATATAACCTGATTGTTTAAAGTTTAAATATATATGTATTTACAAAATTTGGGCACAGCCCACAATATTTTTGTCTGTAGAAAAAAGAATAACAATAAGCAAAAATTAACTAATGTAATTATCGTTGACGAAATTTCCAGGAGAATTATTGGAATATACATAATACATAATATAGGATTATAATGTTACAAATCATGGTAAATATTATTAACAAGTACCATGTTCAACAAAATACGAATCTATTTCTAATCTAATACATTATAATGCACATGTTTTTTCTTATACTGCAATCGTACAATTATTTGATAGTGCAATGAACAATAATAATTATTATTCAACACTATTGTTATAAACTCAGGAGTGAATGAATTTGAAACATTTTGTTATGAAATTTTTTTTTGTTTATTGAACTTGAATCACTCTGTCTTTACGAAATAAATGAAAATGTTTTAAACTTATTATTTTTGATGTACTGGTATTAAATTTTTCATGTCACTTCAAAACATTCATACGTAAATACTTCACCTACTTATGTACATTGTGCATGCACTACAGCATTATTTAGATTGAATCTCATCTTCTTGCATGATATTACGTAATTAGTTTGTTCTAATATCTGAACATTATGATAGATTATAGGGAAAACCTATGTATAAGGAATTTTCGGATTTATTTATAAAATCTAATGACGAAAGCACTTATGGGCATTATTCCCAGTCACACATACACACTTATTTATACGAATATTATACGGACAGTTGTATTCATAATCTTTAAACATTGTAAAAGCTGTAGTGAATTTGAATTCATTTATTCATGCTTGAAAGAAAACTACTACTGTTTTTGCCATTCATTTGGACACTTTGGTATATGGACTTCTGCGAAGTTCCGTAGTTTTGCTTGAATTGTTCCATTTTTTACAAATGAGTTGAAAAATTCCTGTGATGCTTCCTTGAGATTTTCTTGACTATCATTTGGATCAAATTTCATCTTCTCGAGGTCCGGAACATCCGAGGCGTTCGCGGATAACATCGGTGCGAGCATTAGGCCTATAAAAATGACAATTTGTGAAGAAAATGTTTGAAATTTTGTCTCCAAAAACTGAAAAATGCTTACTTTGGGGCAAAATTAGTGAAATAAAGTAGGCCTATCAAAAAAAATACTTTTGAGTGTACTTTACGAAATTTATTTTTTCAGAGTACAGGGGTCTCAAAAAAAGTACTGTACTCTGAAAAAAGTACGTTTGTCAACTATAATCATACCAAGTGTAATCCCGAAAGGGCGAAAGGTTTGGAACTCCCCGAGTAAATTTTGGAATGTTAGTTCTTCATTTTTGTATCCCAGCTTGCTACAAAATGATGTGAACTCATCATGGTACAATCTGAGAAGTTGCTCTTCCTTTTCATTCAAAATGGTAAACTGTGGAGATGTATAGAAGAAGTAATTCAGATCAACTGCTCTTGAACTGCATCTGGAAATTTGGAAGTCAATCAGTTTCAAATCTCTTGGTTTCCCAGTTTCTTCATCATATGCGAACAGTAAATTATTTGTCCAACAATCCCCTAAAATTAATAATTTAGATTGGTTAATATTTTCTACGAAACATCAAAGCATGAGTACCTAGATGTTTTTTTAAAAGTACATGATAATTACCATGCCCGATCACAGCATTTTTTACTTTCTCTCCCACCATGTTTCTCATTCGTCCGAAAAATTGATCGTCGTAAACACCTTCAACGAGAGCAGCCTGTGCATCAAGCCCTACCTAAACGGTAATGGAAAAAACATGAATGTATTTTTATAAAGCTTTTGTGCACATGTATTTCTTCAGTCTGTACGAATATTTCTACGCTTGATGTATAGGTCTTACTTTTCGCAATTCTTCACCCTCCATTTTGAATGTTTGAGAAAAATACATTTTATGCATTTCATTCACTTCTTCCGGTTTTTTAAACATGGTCTCTTCTAAAAATGGATATCTTGCTTGAATTTTGTCGAAGTCACCTTCAAACATGGCAAAGCTTACAGCATGAAAGCGAGCCAAATTTCTGGAGAGGAAAGAAAGTAGTAAATAAATAAAATAAATCATTGCTTATTCGAAAACTATTGAAAACCCAGAAGTTTTCAAATCAGGAAGTGCTATTCAATGTAAAGAGTGAATGAAGCTTCTCCATCTACATTGTACATACATACATGTAATTTACCTAAGAACGATTTCACAGTGTGGTTCATCCAACCCAGTTATTCGGTTGGCCATCTTAAATCTGTAAGGAATAAGTAATAACAATTAAACACACATATATGTCACTAATTTCAAAGCAAGAATAGTTCTTGTAGTAATGTATGTGCAAAAAAGAGTAATACATTCAAACTTATTCAGGTCGTCTAAAACCTTTTCAGCATTACATCACACATCATAAAATGGTATTTAAATTCGTCTCATCATCATAGTTATGCAGCAAAAAAATGCAGACATTAGTATATAAAATATACAATTATAGAAAAGTTCATGTGAAAAAAACTGTGGAATGTACGACCTTCACATCATTTACACTCAAGCACCTAGCTGCCCACTAATATTCCACTTCTACACATAATCTACACTTTGGATTCTACAGTATACACTGCTATGACTGTAATAGTAGTCAATAGTCAGTCAGAATCATTATATATTTTGCACATTGTGTTACTCTCAGTATGAATCTCATTGTGTCAAAAATGTCCCTGTAGCCATAATTCATGTTTCATGTTTACTCTTCAATTTGTCTACACTTTTTTGTGTTTTAAGAGGAAGGATGAACCTTCAAACTTCATAATTTAATATGCTTTTTGAAGCATGACAAATTAACGAAACATGGAACACTTCCTTCATCAGAATTTGAAATCCTGGATAAATTAAATTTTAAATGTACATAAAATTTACAATAATCATTTCAAATCAATGATGCATAAAATTTAAATTGACATTACCCAGCAGGTCTCAAGTCTTCCAAACAGATATAATCTGTATCATTATCAATATGTGATTTGTAACAGATTGGGAAGGACTTGAATATTTCACTTTCCTCCAGCCCTCGTTCTTGTTGGAATTTATTAAAGTCAACTAGTACCTCGGCATAAATCTTTGCCTCTTTCTCAAACGCTTTACATTCATTTATCATTTGTTTTCGGAAGGCATTCCGTGCTGAAAATGAACAAAGTTGTTACATGATATATTATTTCATGTGTACATTTTAGAAAAAGTGAAAGAAAAACTGTTTGTTTCATTTTGAATTGTACTGCTTACGGATGGTTTTTATCATGACGTCAAAAGTACTAGTTTCTCCAGTGGTTTTTGATTTGACATTGATCTTGGCTGAGTACATGATACTCATGTAATTATCACCTGTTCAAAGAAATAAAAAGAAATCCAGTACATTTATTTCTATATATGCATGTAATTTTACTTTTTGTTAAAGGGAAAATGTCGAAGAATTAGATGTTATAAATTATGTGCACAAATGTAGGACATACCAATTTGACTGCCAAGAGCAGCTGAAAAATCAACGAGCTCCAAGTTGGCATCTTTAGCTTCAACAATTGATCGAATCAATTCATCAGTAATGATTTCTTCGATGGGTGGTGGTGGTTCTTCTACTGGAGCTTGTGGTGCTGGAGCAGTGGCATCTTCAGTTGGAACGTTTGGCGTTTCAGACATTTTGTTTTACTTGGTATTACTCAAGCCCAAATACGATGAACTACAGAATGCACAAACCACACAAAACCAAAATCAAACTTAAACTTTATTCGAAAACAAGAGACAAAATAGTTTTACTATTTTTTGTATACAAAGTAAAACACGTGTACACACACTTTTGCGATTTTTGTATGAAACCAAAGCAAACCACACAAGAGGAAGAAGAAGAAGGAGAAGAAAACGTTTACAGGGCTTGAATGGAGTTATGTACCTACGTATTTTTAATCCAAGCTCCGAAAGTCAACTAAAGAGAGCTTCTTCCTTCAAGCTAGCTAATGCCTACTTTAACGTACTTGCGCTTTAGTCAGTAGTCATAGCCCTACTCATCGCCAGTAGTCAGTAGGTAACCATAAAGACCTTGCATGTTTCAGAGATTGCGCTCATTGCTCATGTATAATAAATCTCACACACATAAGAATACAGAATACACAATGGATAGAATGGAAATAGATAGATAGACGGCGTCCACAAATGCTCACTTTTTTCAAACCTCTATTCGAACTCAAACTCAAACTCAGCATTCAACATGCCATGTCTTTTTTCAATACTGTTTACAGCATTATTACTCTTCTCTATTGGCCTTGATTTCGAGTATGTATCAAGTGTATACATACTACATGTATGCATATCTATGTAGTATCTATAGCCCTTTGAGTACAATGTCCCATACATTGTACATTGTATACATACTAACTACTACATATACATATAAACAACGTATTGTATCGTGTACAAGTATATCCGTATTCACTTGTTACATGTGCGCTTCAATGTCCTTTAGAAAATTTGCGAATCCCCTCCTCTGCTCAATTAAATTGTAGTTTGCTCCATTCTGCACTGGAACACTCAAGTACAATGTACATGAGTGTTCATCATAAGTGTACATGTATCATCATAATGTATAGTAAATAAATAAATAAATACATTATTCATGTATGACGCAGTACGGGAGAGAGATTCTCAATTTTCAATTCTCACCCATACTGTCTTTTCTATCTGTATATTGTATATTGTATTCTACTTCTCTCCATCTTTTTATATTATATTTTATATTATATTCTGTATTTGATGTTTGATGGATATACTTGAAATGGACAAAAATTATGAGTACGAAGGTCAGTGATGGACATTATTATTATTTCGTGATGCAACACAGGATTTTTTTGCATAAACTATAGATGCTAGACACTAAGGTATACTTAAAAGTTTTATTACTGTATTCTATACCTCTTTTTTGTTAATTTTTCATTCAAATCTAATTCAAAGCTACTTTTTGTATCTAGTATTTATTAATGTAAGTTGTGCCTGTACCTTTACCTGTACGCACCTACAAAATCTGTAGATGTATATATAGATTCTCAAGTGGAAATGTTTTCATTTTTCATCCATCTCGATCTTATCCATATCTTTTTTCCAGTCTTCTTACCTATTGTAAAATGTTACTTATTACCTATTACATCCTTTTAACACGTAAACCTAGGTATTATGAAGTGGTAAGTGTGTGCCAGGTGCCAGGTAAGAGGTGAGAATTTAAACGGCTACTTTTCATCAATGACTGATAAATAACTATTTACAATTAGAGCTAAGCATTATAAAGTATCTAATAGAGAATAGAGATAAAACCGAATAGTTACATACACACATTGAATAGAAAACAAAGGTAGCTACTCAAGTAGATCAAAAACAAGTGTATTTTTATTATCTAGCACTTATGTATTTGTCATTCCATTCATTTCATCAATAATCAATAAATACATGAAAACAGGATATGAGGGATATATAAATGATAAACAATGTGTTTGTGAGTACTATAATCAAAAATCTAAATTAAAAACATCCACATGATACAATAAATGACATCATAATTCCATTGGCTCATTCCTGTTGAAAGGTGATGGACCAATAACATGAAAATGAAAATAACTTTCTGATATTGAATTTTGAAGCTTTTGTAGAATGTCAAATATTTTTGATCCTTTAGACTTCTTTTTCTCGTTTTTTCTACTGCTCTTTTCCAATAATTTCCAATACATAGAATTTTTTAAATCAATAGTTAACTCGAACATTTTTATTAATGTGCTAATTATGTATGTAAAATCATTAAATTTTTAACATTATGCCGTGACCTTCCAGTTTATGACTATGTACACATACAAAATGCAGTATATGATTTTGCTCCAGAGAGTTAACTTGATACTGTAGACTGTAGGCTGTAAGATTCATGGTATGTAAATAACATACAATAGATATGGCGAATGATGGTGAACAAAGAGATGAAAGGACGCACATGTACACTGTACACTGTACACAAGAAAAATTCTGGCAAAGTTTTGAGACAATTTTGATTACTGTTTCCATATTTTTTTTATATAGATTTCCCATTTTTATTCGATTCACACACAACAACATACATTCGTAATTTCGATTCGTTGTTAAGTACTTTCTTTAAATATTATGTTTATGACAATGGTATAATAGTAATAATAATATTATAACAATACTAATACTATACATTTATAATTTAGTATCATTACTCAATATCTCTCAGTGTGTGTGTGATTAACTCACCTTCTTTATCTTATATCGTTTATACATATTTAACTTTAGGTATAATAATATTGTATATATATTGTACAGTGAATATCCTTTTCGCTTTTAATAGTAGCACGCTTGTATGTATATGTATATAATATATTTATTTAATTGTTAATAAAACATCCGTAGAGTTCATCAAATGTGTGGTTTTTGTATATTCATGTACATGAGAGTAATACATGTGTATAATACAATCCATATAATAGTAATCATATGTTCCATCAACCTTATGTGTTTTGTAAATTGTTCATCTTTTTCTCTTTTCATATTTCAATATAGTTACAACCATTATTAAATATTTTCTTAATTATAGTAACTCCTTATAAATGTAATATGTAGGTATGTATTGCTCCTATGCATATTATAGAAACATGGTCTTATATAGGATATAGCTTACTTTTTATTTCAATATACTCTAGATTTAGTATTTAAACATTTGTGTGTTGTGTATTACAATTTACAATCTTTTTTTATCAATATTCGATATTTTACATGCAAAATCTCATTTTTCTCAACAATTTCCTTTCGATATAATTTTATTACTAATTTTGCACTGCTCTCTTTGTCATAAAAGTATGTACAGTCTCTTACAAAATCTACTATTTTACATCATTGAATGTTGATGTATTGTTTTGAAAAAATGAATAATCAGGTTTTGTGTTTAGTTTTCTAAGAAAAGAAGACACTGTTGGAATATTGTTTTTCTTTCTTTCTTTCTTTCATATGTATTTATGTGGTAGCAAAAAAAACAAAAGATAAATGATTTATTTACCAAAATTAAATTCTGTGTATCATATCCAAAATCCGAATGTATAATAATTATTGTTGTATACATGATACACAAGTGAAATTACCACTAGTGGCTATAACAATATATATTATGTAGGGCTATAATATGTATGAATGTAACGTATAGAGTGGAAATACATAACATCATATAGGAAACATTGCTGGAAACATTTTCGTACAAACTTGGGTTTACATTTTACATTGTAAAGTATACAGTATACAGTGTAAAATATACTAAAATTAAATATCTTACTGTACTTAATAATGTAACAATGTTTTATATAATAATAATATAGAGCTCACAACACAGTACATAGTATATAAGGTATCAAAAAACAAAAAAATAATGGTTTACTTTCATTGTATCTTATAAATTCTCTATATAAATATGATAATGGCCATAATGTGTGTATAATATAAAATATAATATACGTATGAAATTTTTTTATAGTAGCTGTAGTACATAATAGATTATACAGTACTTTATCTAGAAGAAGAAAGCTGACAAAAAGTCTATATATATGTGTACATGTATTGTATTTTTATGCTAAATTATAGATATACAGATGTATTTAATTAATTTGGAACGATTGTGTATGTATATGTTTTTTATGTTTAGAGCGTAGACACGAATACTTAAACAGTATATGTATATTTATTTCACTGATAAAATCATCATCATTTTCTGTAATAATATAATACAAGTACGATTGATTGCGTATATTTTGTGTATATAGTGTGTTATTTTTACCCTTTTTGGAATTTGTATAAATATTAAGGTATTGAAATTTGAAGTTGCCTTTTGTCCTTTTTTCTGTATTATATGGTAGAATAAATGGTAAATTAAACAAAACATAGTTTGGTAATTGCATGTAAAATATACATATGAGTTTTAGATACATAGTTAAAATCAACAATTTCTTTTTACCCCTTTTCCCTCCTTTGTATTTCATTTAGTTGTACAACACATGACGTGTGTAAAAAATATATATTGTAACTTTTGTAATGTACTTTTGTGTGTCACAGAATGTGATTTTTTGCTTTGCTTTGTTTCTCATCTTTCCCTTTTTTTTTACTTATGCATTTTTTGGTTTCATGAGATATATATATATATTATTTGTTTGTAGTTTGTACAAGTACAAAATTCCTGTCTTACATGTGCTTTTGCTAGTTGCTCAAAAATGGTGTAAAATTGTAAAACTTGAACATATGTTTATTGTTTATGTATAAGTGAACGTGATGATGGATATGGAAATTATATATCATAAACGTTTTCATTTTTAGTACAGATTCCGAATATGTATATATATAGGTAATTAATTAAGTACGCACTGAAACTTTTCAGGACTAGAAAGTTGTATAAAGTTTTAAAACTGCGAATGAAACGCGTGGAAGTTATATTGTATTTCTTTCTTTATTAATACTTTTATGTCCGTACCCCTTTTAAAATCTCAGGTAAATATAACAAACAGAACTTTTCGGTTTCGATTTTTTTTCTCAAGTATACAGTTTTTGAACACTGAAAATAATAGTTTGCCATCGGTTATTTTTTAGTTTTTAGCTATAGTTTGACAGTAGTACAAAGGTATAAGGTGTGATATGGGTATAAATCTAAATACATGTAAAAATAATAGTGGTACTGTTTACTGTGTTGTGACAAAAAATAAAGACTGCTCTTAATTTAAAGTTTAAAGGCGATTTTTATCAGAAATATACATTTTAAAATTTAGACAAACTCTGTATAGATAATTTTAAGTGTATGTTTTAAATGAAATTTTGTTTTCAGTGCTTCATATTTCATAGCCATAAACAAACCGTGATAATTGGTAATACATATAGATATAGTTAGTTTTAGTAGTAATCCGGAATCAGAAATCAGTATTAGAGTAGTACATAGTACATAGCCCATAGCCTATACACAACATAGTAAATAACGTGTATGTAAAAAGTTTTAATAACAACACCATTATCTTATATGTTGAATTTCAGAGGTATACATACTCGTATAAAAACATTCACAATATACAAAGTCTCTGTATTTTTTTTTCTTACTTTGCCATAAACTTATTATTTTAAACTTTATTTAAAGCACACAAGTCTTGTATATTATGTATTTAATATGTGTAATCATAATAATAATGAACTGTGTAAATTATTTATTTGTATCTATATGTAATATGTATACATTATAGATATAATAATCTTACAAGGTTTTACGTTTATGTACAAAACAGACAACGAGCGACAAAATCGACTTAGAAAAAGGTTAAAGTACATAATATGTAATATGTATATAATATATTGTGTATATTTAGTAGTTGAAATAACTAATATATAACTTATTGATTTGTATTTATGATGATTTTACATTTATTATTTATATACATATTTATATTCATCTCTCGCAGTATCATATAGTATTATTCTCGTCTCTATATTTTGAGAAAATTTCGTGATTGGCAATAATAAGAACAAAGATGATTCTCCTATATACATTGTTTTTTTACCTAAATACTAAAATACTAAATCATATAATATATATATACATAATGAACTCAGAGTTGTATATAGTGTGTAAAATACTAACAATAATAATCGTACATATTTAGTCGTATTTTATGTATCGTTTTTTTCCCAACACATATATATATAGGGAATAATATGTACATATTATATATAGTAATAGCTTTCGTATATGTACATATGTAATCTTAATAGTTACAACGACATTACACACAAAAGTCACATAGTAATAATAATAATAATCGAGATGAGATAATCATGTATATATATAATATATTGTAATTTCCTAATGATAATCCCTAAATGTATGTATTTTTTATGTATATACCTAAATAATAATTCTCATTCTACCCTTCAACTTTTACTTTCTTCTTTTTCTGTACATGAACTATAATATTTTCTAGTTTAATAATGCGGGTATCTGTACATGTGTATCTATACATAAACTCTAATTCGTCTATGAATAAAAAACGTCGCAGAGCTAAAATTTTGCAAAATGTGTATATACAATATTTTAGTTTTGTGACCTCATGTATTTTGTAGGCTGCATTGTACAATGTCTCAATATATTAAATATTACCTCGTCCGTATATTTTTATCATATATATATATTCGTGTAATCCACAACATTTTATAAATTAAATATAATATAATATATTAGTTTATACGAAACATTTTTCCTAGTAGTATCGATTTGTCGGTAGGAAATACCTATAATGACATATGCACTTTTTGCAGTTCTCAACCCATATGTATGCATTTACATAAGTTTACATACATTCTTTGAGTATAATATGTATATTTTATATCGTAAAATTAATTATTAAGCATATTATTATATATATTTTATATACATAATAATTATATGTATAAAGTATTAATAATCATCACATTACCAATGTTTTTAGTTTACATACTGTGTAATAATAATAGTAGTAATAGTAGTAGTAATAATGTATAATTATCATAATAATATAAATAACACCTCTCATATTCCTCCTAAAAAAATGTATATGTATAGGAAAATTATACATTTATAGTAGTAAAATAATACAATGATAAGAACTGATACAACAAAATGTATTGTATATATAAAGTCTTAGGTAATAATAATAATTATTCAGAATGATTAAAATGTAACAAAAAATTATATATATTTTTTCTCGTAATACATAATATTATGTATATATAATATATTCGTATATATGTTGCGTATATATTTGGGATTTGTGGGTATACAAGTACAATAAACAATAAATAATAATTAATAATATAATTAAAAACGAGCTATGAACGGGGATTTATTTTCATAATGAGTCTAGGACACTAGTATCAAAATTTCCAAATAAATCTGCTGAAGGATCACCAGTATTATCTAATAGGTCGAAATTAAAATCTTGATTTGTCATGTCAGTACTGTTGGGTGTCTTCATAGGATTACACATGGGGTTGTTCATTGTTGAAGTATTATTCATCAGCATTGTGCCTCCACTTCCTGTAGGATTACTGATTGCCATACCTCCACTTGTCATTCTGGAATGTGACTGTGGTTGGGGCTGCTGTTGTTGTTGTTGTTGAGGATGAGGGTGCGGATGGGACATTTTCCCCATCATTGACTGTGGGAAATTCCCAGGATTTGTACCACCGACGGACATTTGTTGACTGTATCCCATATTACCCATTGGATTTCCCGGCATACTACCAACCCCCACACCTCCAGGTCCCATTGGAACTCCACACATTGAATTATCTCTTAATTGCTGTTGACCCATGGAATGATGAGATTGTTGTTGTTGCTGTTGGGACATTTGCATGGCCATCCCTGTTAATAAAAAAAAGAGTCAATTATAATTTAATTCCATTATACATGTTTTCAAAGTGGTAAAAATTCTTTTAAAAAAAAGGTGTATATTACTAAAGTAAGTATTAAAAAAAGTTAATATGAATAAATACCTGGATGAAATCCGCCTTGGTTAGGATTTTGTCTCATGGCAGGATGTTGAGGTTGTTGAAGATTAGCACCTGGATAATTTCTAATACTACTAGGATCTGACATGTGCATCCAGTCAGCTGAAGGATTCATTGACTGTTGTTGTTGTGCAGACTGTGAAGACATCATCATGGAATGATTCATACCAGGTCGTCCAGGCATATTTACATTAGGATTACTACTATTCGGTCCACCAACACCACCAACTCCAACACCAACTACTCCACCACCAGAACTAGGATTGAAATTTGAAGGCATTCTTCTCATGGCCATATTCATGTTCATATTAGGATTATTCACATTCATATTATTCCCCATTGGAAGATTTCCACCCGGTCCCCCAGGACCTGACATTCCACCATGTCCTGGTCCACCGTACATACTTTGTTGTTGTTGTTGTTGTTGCTGTTGTTGCATTCGAAGATTGGTCATATTAGGATTTTGAACTTGAGCAGGCATCATATTACTAGGTCTTCCTGGTCCAGGAACTTGTTGAACTGGGACTGGTCCGGGGCCAGGCCCCATCCCGGGAGTTGTGGTGGGGGAAGAGGAATTTAAATTAGGGAAACGACTATTCATCATGGGATTTTGTGCAGCCATTAATTGTTGTTGTTGTTGTTGCTGTTGTTGACTCATCATTTCAACTGGACCCTGACCCTGTCCACGCATCATAGCTTGTTGTTGTTGCTGTTGAAGGGATTGATTTCTAGCGGCCTGTTGTTGTTGTTGCTGCTGTTGTTGTTGTCTCATCAATCTTTGTTGCTGGATTTGTTCCATTCTTGGACCCATATCACTCATTAATGGACCACCTACACCTGGTCCAATTCCAGGTCCAATGCCCGGTCCAACACCAACACCAACACCAGGACCAACTCCTTGTGGAGTACCCATTCGTTGTGCCATGTTCATTCTGGCTGCCATACTTCCAGGTGGAATACCTCCTCCTGGAACTGGACCTCCTGGTCCTACGCCTGGTCCTACTCCACCCATAACACCTCCAGGTCCTCCAGGTCCTCCAGGTCCCATCATTCGATTCATTACAGGAGCGGTGGGGGATGGACCGGTGGACATTCTTAAATGCTGTTGGGTAAAATTGATAGTCTGGCCTTGATTATTGCCACTGGGCATTAAATTAGAATTAGCTGATTGTATTGGATTGGAATTCATAAAAGAGCCTGGTTCAGACACCATGACTTGGGATGACTGGAGTGCTTGTTGCTGTTGTTGTTGCTGCTGTTGATAGTAGAAATTTTGTTGTTGTTGCTGCTGCGGGTGATGCATTGCATTATTCATTACAGAATTTTTAAGGTCTCCATTCATTCCTAATTGCTGAGATCCAGAGGATGAAACCTATAGATTCAAAAATATAATAGACATTTTACATTAGAAACATTGAAATTTGACATCTTTACTGTTTACTAACATATTTTTTTATAGTTTATAAAATAGTAAAACTATTAATTTCATTTTCATCTAAACAGTTACAATCAATCATTTGCCTTTTTTTTTCATTTTCTCCATTCTTCATATCACATGTATGCTTTTTATAATAATTTATTTTTTTAAGAAAAAATACTAATAATTGTTATCAATGCTTTAAAATGTTTCCTATATTATAGAAATGTGTGTAGTATGTGGACAACAGCATGCCCACCTTTGTTTACTGAATTTAGAGAGGCGGGATGGCGTTTGGTCAGAATATTATATATTATATTATACATATAATCGCAATCTTCCCTCATTCACTCACACTTTTAAACTTAAGTACACGTACTCTTTACTCTTTACTCATAGTCATACTCACAGTCCACAGTTTTCAGTCTGACTCTGGACTCTGGATAGCTTGAGGCAAAAGAAATATCATCGTACGAGGTACACAGTGTTGAGTGTACGATCCATGTGCCCAGTGCCTACCAATAAGATAAAAGTGTGTAGGAAATTTTTGTGTTGGAAAGAAAAAGTGAGCAAGTAAGTAAGTAAGTGAGTAAGTGAATCCAAGGAGAAAGAATATGCACACACAACACACACACACCTATAACCCATAACCCATACTATTGTAGTTTGTAGTTGAGGAAAAAAAACACAACAAAATACACAAGTATACAAATATCTGTATCTGTATCTATACACTCGCTACTCTATTTTATATTGTATATTGTACATGCTTTGAAAGCAGACACAGAGAGAATTCGTTGGCCCAAAAATCATACCGTTTTTCTCTCTTTATTACACACTACACACTACACACATCATGGACGCGATACATGATGCGATGTATCAGCATTTCATAATATATAATATAGATTGAATATACAATACATAGTACATAGAATTTAGAATGTATTTAGAAGAAGAAGAAAACACATTGCTCTTTACTCCTTACTCTTTATGTTTACAGGTATTGTGTATTGTGCATATATTTTGTATACCTGTGTGTGTTTTTTTGATATTTTATACTGTATTGACCATATTATTCTTGTACAGTTTTTCCGTGATTGTCACATGGCTACAACGAGCAAGGAGCAAGGAGCGAGTAACGACAACGACAACGGCAACGACGACGACGACGAGTAAAGAAAACGACAAGGACCAAGACCCAAGACGACAAGAAAAAATAATATTCACATATTCTACACTACTGTAATTCTTTTGTATAATGTACTCTTGTTGATGGTAATTTTTTCTTGGGTCTGCAAAAATTCGATGGACTGGTTGATCGTGCACTACATATCTACATATCTACTACAAGCTACAAACTACAAACTGTGAATACTGAATAGTGAATACCACACAGCACATAGTAATTTTTCATAGGCATACCTACATCCTACATCCTACATACTTATACGACACGGTAGAAGGTAGAAGCATTAAGCATACATGTATGCATGTGCTTAAACTGTCCATGTCATGTACGTGGGACAAAATACGATATACGATATGTGATATAGAATGTAGAATGTAGAATACATGCACATTTACTATTTACTATGTAACTACCTTGAGACGATAATAAAAAACAATAATAACTCTCGGTCTATCTTATTCATTACTTGAGGGCATGCCATTCTTCAAGATATTATTATTATTATTATTTGGTATACAACAAGAAGATGGAAGATGGATACTTTTCTCTATACTGTTTACTGTATACTCTATAGTGGACTATATTGTGAGCATATACTAATATACAGAGTATGGTGCATAATATGTGAAACTAGAGAAGTGATAGTGATAGATGGATAGATAGAGTGCCGTAGGAATTAGGAATCGGTCTACATTTACCTACATGAACATGACATACGCCAGTGTCAGGAAATGGCAGACGACACATATCTATCTATACTTACACTGCATTACTTATGCTCCATGTCTCTATTCTCTATACATCAAGATTCTACTACTAACTTGAGACTTGAGACACATTTAGAAACGACAAAAGCCCAAAAACTCTACAACTCCATCATGTGTATGTACTATGTACCGACACAAGAAACAAGTCTGAATTGAATTAAATCAAATAGTATCGTATTGTTTTGTATCAAATCTATTATATTGTCCATCTTCATGTACAACACATTGAGTTCGATTAGAATCTAAATCAATGAAACCTAATAAAATTAATTAGTACATATGTGTATCTAGCTTCTAGTTTCTAAAGTCTATTCTATAGTTCATCTATCTTTTACTTTGTCTTTTATGTACAGTGTAAAGGTTCAAGAAATGTTTTGTACTGTTGATTGTTGTAGTTATAATCTGTATCAGTTTTTACATCCACTGCTTAAAAACAAAGAACTCAAATTAACCCGAGTATTTTTTATTTAAATATTATTATTGTTATGAGTATTGTTTATGAGTAAAAGTATTATTTTAAGAAATGGAGTGAATGCGCATTTACCATTTACTATATTATGTAACTACTTACACCGGTTGTTGTTTGTCAATTGTCAATTGTTCATGTCAACTACATATGTCGGTTCGTTTGAACTATTATATGTTATATAACTTTGAACTATAGTCTACAAAAGATGTTATATAATATTATAAGATGTTATTGCACTATATTGGGACACTAAAATAATAATAAATATAGCACTCTAAACTCGGATACTCTGAACACCTTCTGTGTTACATAATATTGAACAAATATCCATGTTTTGACACTATTATTATTATTAGTATTATTTTGCTATCCTCAATCCTCATCAAATGCGTAGAAAATAGGATTACATATTGATCTTTCACTAGCATAAAAATCTTACACTTTTTAGTTCAATATTCAATACCCATAATATTATTCACACCATAATACATAATCCATAACACAGTGTACAATGTACATAAAGTAGCTACAGAAAACAGTGAGCAGTGAGGAGTGAGCAGGGAACAGCTGTAGATTTATATAAATAGATAGTCGTACATCGTACAGTCGTAGATAGTTTTCACATAAAATGTTGGAAAAAGCCAGTAAGTTTAATTAGAAGAGGTACGTCCTTGAACTCACAGTCATCGATAATATGGATATTCCTTATGCATAAAGACATACAGCATACTGTTTCCAACTTACACACATCGTACATCGTACTCGTACTCGTACACAACCTAAATATAGCTCCAATAAACAAATATTTATTTGACGACCGCCTGAGAGCATCAAGCATGATGAAATTGAATTCTCACTTCCATGCAAAAAATACAAGTATATTATCTTAAAATCTAACAGATATGCTAAATTTTTGGAAATCCACAAAAAGATTAAAGATAGAGCTTTGCATTTATGAAGAGCTTAGACCTAATAACTATATCTAAAAAATGCAAAGCTGTGTATAGCTATTCTTAATTAATTACTAGTACCAGAAAAAAATGGTAATAATAATATGACTAAAAGACTGTATCGACCGAAAAAGTAACTAATTTATCATCAAGTCTATGTAGATTCTAGATTCTAGAATGTTGGAAACCTACAGGTTACAGGTTGATTTTGAAATGTCAGCAGAAAATTTAGATTCACTGCTCTTTTACATCCTACCACACCCATTTTATTTCAACTATCATGAGCATACTTATTTACAACAGTATATAGAATCCTGAATCCAGAAAATGTGTAAAAAATAAAAACAAATAAACACATTCAAAAGGAGCATCCTTAATCCTTGAACATTCTGTATTCTTTTATGCTTAGCACACTGAATATTACACACCAATACAAATTACAAACTACACATTCATATTAAATCGATACCTGATCTAAATACTTGAAATTACATGTGGAGTGTTCTCAATATGTATTTAATGTGCGTATAGTTTGGAAAGATCCACTCAAGTAAAAAAAACAATGTAAAATACAAGTGTACAGTGTGCATGGATATAAAGAGCAATGAACAGATGAAAAGATCCATCTATATTTAAATAAATGTCAACACAATAATAAAAATATTATGTAGCATAAAATCATCTTGACCAAGTACAAAGTGCGTATACAACAGAGTCGTTATACAATTACTCTTATTTATTACTTAATTATTTTTTTCTACGTCCTCTCCACTTTACAGTGACATCCTAGTTTAAAAATAGTGTCCATTTCCCATTGTCCATGTGAGTTGTCAGTTGTCAGTGTCACTACTCTTATGTGCATATACAATTAAAAATAAATAACAAATACTTCTAATATATAGCGATAGTTGTTGGTTATTCGTTATTAGATGGGCTATTACATCTTGCCTCTTCATTATTTTATTTACAATAAAGGCGACGAACAGTGTTTGTTTTTATTTAAAAACAAACTCAGGACTCAAGACTCAACATAACCATCAACCATCAAGCATCATCCACACACAAAAACAAACACGAACATCCCATCAACCATCAATATAAAATGTAAAACTTTGATGAGAAATGAGAAACTGCCAACAAAAATCCTAGTGATAAAACATATTTATCTACAATAATATTTTCAACTCCTTTTCTACTACGTTACAGAATATATATAATATAATACGTACAAGGACAGTCCAGTTTTCTCTGGATACTGGAGACTGGACACAAGTAGCTAAATACGTAATAAGTAATAAATATTTACTATAGTAGGATTTTGGATTGTAGAAGGAGTTGAAATACCAAGTAGCAAATAGTATGCTTTATGCTTTCTCTATCATACATAAATCGTAATGCACTGTGAATCTTTGCAGTAGATAATGTACAAGATGTTCGGTGTTTTTCTTTTAACAAAAGCCAAAGTGTTGACACTTTACAGAGTGCAGAGTACAGAATAGTTTACTAATCATTAAACATGATACAAATAAATAGATTTTAAATCTGTATCTCTGTACTTAGTTACCAGTGCACAGTTTATATTATATTATAATCGAAAGCGAGCTCTCTCGAGACTCGAGAGTATTCAGTTCTAAATCTTGTTTAACTCACATAAATAATAAATGCAACACAAAACACAATACATTGTAAATCCTGTCTGATACTGATAATACTAATAATAATGGTGCTGATGATCTTCATCGTATGTCGTACTTTCTTTCTTCTTCTTCTTCTTCCCCCGCTATTCAAGTGTATGCATGTCTTACATATATTTGCATCATCATTACTGTATCATGCACTGTTTACTCGAAGCACTTGATTCTCTTCTCTCTTACTCGCCGTCTCTCTCACTTGCTCTTGCTTT
Organism: Sminthurinus signatus; assembly: GCA_019776565.1. Lineage (NCBI taxonomy): Eukaryota > Metazoa > Arthropoda > Collembola > Symphypleona > Katiannidae > Sminthurinus > Sminthurinus signatus. The sequence goes on from JABASP010000205.1 coordinate 26,528, forward strand.
TGCTCTTGCTGGCCTACGATCTACGATCTACGATCATTATGCATTAGAAGAAGCAAAAGTTAACAGAGCAAGTGAAATGAATGCTACAAATACAAATACCTCACCACCAATACACCAGACACCAGTACACAGTGTACATGTGGGTTACATGTTACATGTTATAATATTATCATGTACCTTGTATAGATTTTTGAATTGAATCTCTACTTCTCTATTTTATACTTAGTATTTTGTACTTCTACCTTCACAGCTTTGCATTGAAGCTATTTATGGTACTGTTTACACTGTGTGTCCACCCTCTACATCTACAAACTACAAACATTTTACATTTTAAACATACTAGGCACTAGACACTAGACACCATCATCATCAAAAGACGACGGAAAACGACACTCTATGCAGATATTAACACGGAGTAGTGAAAAAAATGGACGCAAGAGATAGAAGATAGAAAATACAAAATACAAAACACAAAGCCTTCTAGAATCTAGAATCTAGAAAACTGTATGCGCGTACATTATACATGTAAGTATACATGTGTGCATGGGTAAACTATTAGAATAGCAAACGTCAACTATCAACCATCAACTAAACACCACATGCATTTTCTATCTGTTTTTCTTGATCTACCGAGAATGGAGAACGGAAAAAGATCATTTGTGTTTTGTGCTCTGTGTGTACATATATTTATAGTTATCTGGTGTGCATAATAATGAATACACATGAGACATATTCTTGACACTTTTCGAGCCTACAGTCTACAATCTACAGTCTAGAAGCTAGAATCTAGAATCTACGAGTTTCAAGTATTTGGTTTTTGGAAAACTTTGGAGTCTCAAGGAAATTCATGTACATGTGTGTGTCTAAAATTCAAACATTTAAAATCCCACAAACACACACACACATGCATAAACAAAGACAAAAACATAGCAAGAATCAAGAATCAAGAATAGAGGATAAAGAATTGAGAATCGAGAATGCTTCTCTTGGGTAAAAATTTACAATTTACTTGATATCACAGACGACAACAAAACGCACGATGAGTACATTTTTTTTGCTACATTATTATTACTGTTATTATTGTCTACTATCTCCTGCTACTCCTCGCGAGAGCATGTACAATGTACAATGTACAGTGTACAATGAATGATGTAAAATAATAAAAATACTAATACTAATAGTAACAGCACAGGTTTTATTTTTTTCCATATAGTGCAAACTCGAGAATTTGTATTGACGCCCAAATCCTATGATGATGATAATAATGAGGATGATACATTGCGTATTGCACATCATGTAAGTACAGTTGTGTACAATGTACAGGCATGCGAATGTAGAATATAGAATGTAGAATGTAGAAGCACAAGTAGAAATAGATGAGTAAGTAAAGCACTCTGATACATAATACATAATCCACGAATACGACTGCACGTATTACACAAATAAGTACACACATCGTACTTATTTGTGTATATGTGTATGTGTGTGTGTGTGTGTTTACTGATTGTCAAAATGAGCTAGAAAGCTCAACGACCGAAGCCACTTGCACTGCTCTTAAGTCAACTAAAATTAAGCCAACTCAAACAGAGGAAATGAGGAAAAAATACTCTCATACATAAATACTAAATACATATGAGTTTTTCATCTACCTACATAAATACATGATACATTGTATATTGTAGATACTCTTCTTTTTATATTGTACCACACATATTTACTATTACTATTTACGTGTAAGCAGGAATGTACGAAAAATTCCTCTTCTATTTATGTACTCTTCTCCAATAATCATGATACAGGGTAAAAATAACAAAATAATAAAAAAAATACACTCTGGCCATTTTCATAAAAATACAAATGCAAATACAAAAATAAGATTACAAAATTACAGAATTTACAGATCACGGGTGGCGGAAGGAGGAAAATGTGTGTGTAAAAACGGAAGAGACACGGAAAGAAAAGGATGCAAAAAGGAAAAAAAGAGTTGGAAAAGTTGAGACGCATTACGAATTATGTGTTATGTGGTAAAAAGTAAAAATGTATTTGTATTTGTAATTATATGAGAGGAACAAGATCATAGGCTTCAAAGTTCCAAGTTCCAAAGTTCCAAGATCGCAGTGTATAAACAACTCTCTTGATTTTTCAACAACCTTTATGTTCGGTTTTCGGTTTTCTGTATTCAGTATTTGTATCGGTATTTGTATTTAGTATCTGTATCGGTATCCGTGTTTCATAGGGCTTTTCCCTATGAACTATGAACTAAAAGTAAAAAAAAGAGTACAGAGTATCTCTAGCACGCAGTAATATTTTCAGTTTTAAGCTATTAAATGCTGTTCGAGTAAACAAGGAATTATTGCATTGGCACTTGAATACATGTACATACTTTTCATCTACATTAAATATCGGCACATTGGCACATCACCCTTTTTTTTGTTGTTTTTCCTACATTTCTATTTTCCTCAAACTTTTCTGCGTATTTAACATTCAGTATATTTTTTTACTGTTTGGTGTTTAGTATTTTGTATTTAGCAGGTGTAATAACATTGAATTTGAATTTGAAAATTGAAACTACATAGATATGATAGATAAAAAACTTTACAAGGTAAATAATCTAAATTCAAAATTACTGGAAACTCAAAATATCCCCAACAAAATTACTAGTTTATTTTCCCCGTTCTTTGATGTGTACACTATATATTGCACATACTAGCATTAGGACAGCTGATCTGAGTGTAGTTATCAGTTCCGCTATTTTTCCCGAGTGATAACTGAAAACTGATAGTCCATATTTCATACTAAATATTTTATCTATCTTTGTATCTATTTGGATGGATTGGAGGAAAATCCTCAATACTCAATGCTAAATATAAAAACAAAAAATTCATGAATGAAACTACAATAGAAACTACAGAAATAAATTGCTCAGTGGAAAGTGTACAAAGTGTAGATTTTACACCGTACACTGTACACTGTGCACTCGTCATCATAACAATTAAATTGAATTACAAATTCAGTCCACAACACTTTGTAGTATCAAAATGGTGGAAATAATTGCCATTCTCCCAATCGTCACACAATCATATCATACATCATACACCATACACCACACTCGAGACTTGAGAGTGCTACATTCACAATATACTCACACTACACACCGCATACACACGTAACATACATACCATATTGTACATAGTATCTGTAAAACGTAATAACTAGCACGTTCACTTTAATGTTCAGTACAAGTACAGTAAAATGTGCTTGTACGGTGTGCTCTATGAGCTCTATGACTTTTCTATGCATGTGCAAGTAGTAGTAGTAAAGAAGTAGTGGTGGTATGTGGTATGCATATTATTCCTTTAGTGTAGCCTCAATTCCATTCCATTCCATTTTGTTTCTGTACTGTTTTGTTCCCATATCACATGAATATTGAGGGCACAGGAAAAATATGAAGGAAATTTCACAAATCTCTGATGATTTTTGACTATATACTAACTAACTACCAACACAACACAATACAATATAGAATATCAACTGTGTATAAGTACTAATCATAATCATAAGTACGACTTACGACTTACAACTCATGAGTTACGAGTACAATGTACAACGTACAAGTCAGTGTGCAAGAGCAGACCAAGTCAGGCCAAATCAGAGAAAGAGTAGAGTAGACCAAACAAAAATATCCATATCCATGTCTAGATTTCTTTTTGTATTTTGTGTTATTATATGATGATGATGATGATGATAAGTCGGGGTTGGAAGTGAGTAGAATTCAGTGTACTCGGTTTTCGGTATTCGGGTTTCGGTTATTGATACAAGTGTATAAAAAATTATATGCTTGTTGCATATCTATAGATAGATAAATTGGGCATTGGGCAAAGACACACAAAACAGAAAATAGAAAAGTCAAGTCACTATCTATGTACAATGTACATTGTACCTTTTGTTGTGTACTCTGACTGACAAACATCATATTTATACAGATATTATACTTGTAAACTGCAAACTACGAGCAGAAGAGAGAGAGAGAATGAAAGTATAAGAATAAAAGTGTCGCATGGATGGGGGAGTGTCGTGTGTACTATTACAAGTAATAACAATCAATGACTCAGAATCAGGTATTTGCCCTGTGTATCCTCAATGTCCCATGTCTATGTTCTATGTCTATGTCGATCCTTCCTTCGCTCGCTCTCTTTTTCCCTTTTCCTCTTTTCTCTTTTCTCTTTGCATATATATCTGTAGTCTGTCCTCTGTATTTTGTATTTTGATTAAATGTCACATTTTCCTTTTTCTTTTTCTCCTTTTCTCTCTCATGTCCTTTGGATTCCACCAATAAGTTTTGTTTTAGTTTCAGTTGTACGATTATTTGTATTTGTAGTTTGTAGTACCATGAACTGGAGACTCGAGACTGGAGACTGGAACAAACTCATTTCTCTAGTATTTTTCAGCTCATGGAAAACCATTAGTATTAGTATTATTCAAAGTCGTATTCTTATTCCTATTCCTATTCCGATTAGTATTGGTCGTACAGTAAAAAAGTAGTTTTGAAACCGGGATTTTTCTCTCATTTTTCTTACTTTTACTATTTTTTTTTCTTTTTCAGTTATGATAAATCTAAAGGAGAAATCCATGTAAATGGAACAGGAGTAAAATAGTAGAAATAGTAGAATAAAATTGTGAGTGAGTGAGTGAGAGCGAGTGAAATAGGGCCATTTGAACGGGCAACAAGGAAAAATATTGATTAATCCAATCTTGGGGTATGAGAGAGAGAGAGAGAACCAGAGAGACAGAAACCGAGACCGAAACTGAGACAGAGAAGGAAAAGGAGAAAGAGAACTAGGACTAGAACCAGAACTAGAAAGAGATGGAGAAAGAGAAAAAGTGAGAAGAGAAAGAACTTTACTGCATATTGGTCTTTTCAGTCCATCTAAAACACAAGTAAAAGCACACACACACTCATATGTGCCCTGTATGTTGTACATTGAGCATGTTACCACGCCAAGGCTAACCAAATTCCCTACTACTACTACTACTACTACTACTACTCTCCGTCACTGTTCTCTTTTATTCGCTATTCGGTATTAGGTATTCGGTGTTCGGCATCCAGCATTTTGTGTTCTACCGAAACTCGGAAGAGTGAAATGTGAAATGATACTCCCGTAAACCGTAAACTGTAAATGGTAAATGGTACATATAAAATGGTATGAAATGTAAAATCAGATGGAAAATTGAAAAGTAGAACAATGTACAGAATAATACAGAGAATAATACACTCCATGAACTTTCCCTGTCTAGTGTTTCTAGTACAAAGTATATAAAGTACAAAGTATATAAATAAATACTTGGATGGATATTGGGATATTTCTGCATTCTACATTGTACATTATATTATAATGGTGACTTTGGACTTTAGACTTTAGACAGCGGGAAAAATTGGACAGCTTATTCACTAATTCACTAAGCTAGTTTAGCCAATTATTTTTTAATACTTCAACCTACCCTCAACCTTTTACCTAGAACCTCGATAGTTCCTAGCTCCTAGTTAATATCATATGGGATAATGATCCAAATCTTCTTTTATTAATTTAATTGACTATTGAATATGGAAACCTTGCCCAATGCCTAATGCCTAATGACCACGATTAACATGGCCCATCACGTACTTTTACATCTACAGATAGATGGATACATTTGGATTTTAATATAAAGCTAATAAAAGATATCTGTAGATTCTAGATGACTAGTTGTTGCTGTTTGCTCTTTCCCATTTACAGGAGAGGGAGTGAGAATTCACACAGACAAAAACTGAAACTGACAAATACTATTGTACTAGGAATCATATGAACTTGGTGATAATAATAAATATTCATATTCATAAATAATAATAAATAACACCAATACTAATAATAATAATAATAATACTTTGTCCTGGTTTACTAATATTATCATTTACTTATTATTATTGTCTTATTAGCATTGTTATTTACTATTGACTGTTTAGTATTTAGTATTTACTATCCCGCGCAAAGAAAAGGAGAGAGTGACAGAAAGAAGGGGAAGAATAACAATAATTTTTACTACTCTCATACTTACGTGAGTAAACATACATGCATATTGCTATAGATATAGATACGGATGTAGGTGTACATTGTACATTCTACATGCTTTTTCATACTTCATACTTCATACAGAAGCAGTCTACAGTGTACACTGTACAAAGATAATAGAATTTTCTAGTTAGTGAGCCACATATGTAAGTTGTACATCTAGCATCTAGTATTCTACATTACATATTACATGTATATTTGGTTTGGTTCGGTTTGGTTAGGTGCTCTTCCACCTTGTCTTTGACTCCTTTGCTCATGAATAGCTACAGCCTTCAACCTACAAACTCACTCACTCACTCTCTTCCTTACAAGCGTATATTTGCTCCCTCACACACACACACAGACACACAGTCATATTGCAAAGGTACGTTTATCCGCATCATATTATATTATGTGGAGAATGGAGAACGGAGAATAGAAAAGAGACATGGTAAAAGTGGGAAAGAGAGGGAGTCCACAATCCACAGTCCACACGATGACTGGAAGTGTGTTGAGTTTAGACTGTAGAGTGTAGACGATGGGCATATCATGTCTAATATGTATCAACATCCACTATATAATACGATGCCGGTTTTCCATTTTCCCCATTGTCGTGGATCGCGGAGGAGAGGAGAACCATGGAGTATGGAGTATGGACTGCACTGCTATGCTATTTTATGCTATGATATGGTTTCGTTTAGTACACTTTGGATTGGTTTGGTTTGGTTGAGTTGAGTATTGGTTGAGTGTGGAGTATGGAGCATGGAGATGGAAGAGCGAGAGAGTCGGCACGTTGAATTTCATGTCGTAGTCTCGTAGAAAACTGAAGGCTTTTTGAGCGATACTCTACACTCTACACTCGTAAACCGAAAACTCTGGTCTGTTCACTTTAGCTCCTTTTAGTTGTGTTCAGACTCAGACTGAGTCTCACTTTGGTCTTCTGCTCCACCCTACTACTCACACAAATAGAGAGAGAGAGAGAGAGAGATACACTGTTCTGTCGATGTCGACGCAGGGATCACAGAATCTCTCTCTCTCTCTCTCTTTCTGTCTCTCTGTCTTTCTCTTGTGCTTTTGCTTTTGCTCTCTTTCCTTCTCGTTCAATCTCACAACTGCGAACTGCGAACAAGTGAGAGACACAAGCCTTTTTCCATGAAACTGTAGGAGCTGAACTGAAGGCTGAAGAAAGGACTTGTGTGTAGATGTGTGTCTACATTTTACATGCTATATTCCCTGTATAAGTCGACGTTTTGCTTCTATTTTGCTTCCATTTCCGTCTACAATCTACACACATCAATACTTTCAATTCTGTTTCACTACTACTACTTTTACTCTGACTACTTACTCACCGCAGACACAGACACATATTATTAGTACATGTACAAACATACAGATATATACACGTGCATAGAGATACTTCCATGACAATAGGGAGCAGGACATGGAGTTTAGATTTTAGATTTTAGATGTACATCTATAAGATGACTGCCCTCTCTTCCCAAAAAGACTATAGTCAAGTAGACAGATAAATAGAAAATAGAAAGATAGAAAGATGGAATGATAGAGATTAGAGAATATAGAATAGAGAGATGGATGTACGATGTATGATGTATGCAAGCAAGTCTCTAAATGTAATCTAATAATATTACTATTATTATTATGTACTCTCCATGTATTATAATAATATATTTGTTTCATTCTCTGTACTTTGTATACATTTTTCACGTAATAATAATATTTGGATGCATGGTACATGACATATTATGTTATGTCTCCCTGTATTTTGTATTTTGTATGTAGAATACAGAGAGAAGAGAGTAGAGACAGATACACAGATCCACATCCACAGTTTGACTGCTGTGGATGTCTTAGATGAAAGAGGAAAGAGGAAAAGATCAAGCATAAAATGCCTATGCATTCGTGTGTGTATGTGTCTGTGTTTAGGAAAACCACGGATTTCTAGCATTTAGATTCTGGAACTATGTATTCTCTTCTCTTCTCTTGTGTTGTATTTTACATGGTATAAAAATCCATACTTGTATACAGTTTTCCAGCCTCTAAGCTTCTTCTCCTGTCTTTTCTTGCCTGTGTTTCTGCTTGCTCTATCTGCCCTCTTCTTTCTATTTTTTGTACATGTTTTGCCCCCATGTGTAACATGGAACACTAGACTCTAGACACTAGATACTAGAACACTATCAAAAATCGGTGGACCTACGAACCACCTTTTTACCACTAACACAACATAACATAACATAACAAAACATAGCATAACAACACACATAACACAACACACATCGAACAGACCATAACACGTAGCAACATATGAAAAAGAGAGAGACAGAAGGAGAAGTAGAAGTAGAGAGTGAGGAGGAGAAGGAAAAGGAGAAGCAGGGCATGAGCGAGTGTGTTTGGAACGGAGAGAGAGAGAGAGAGAGAGAGAGGAGGATGACTAGTCCATCTTCATCTGAATGAAATCAAATGGAGTCTCCAAGTTAGTGAGTGAACTGAGAACTGAACTGAGCGAGTACGGTAAAAGTGCGGCGCTTGATGTGTTCTTCTACGCTGATCTACTCTGCCTGCCTGCCTCTTTCCTCCTTGCTGCTTGCTGCTTGCCCTTCTCATGGAACTAGCTGATGCTCTGTTCTCCGTTCTCTGTTCACTCTCTTTTCCCATTTTCAATGTCCTTATCACTTGACTCATTCATCCTACCCAATCCTATCCTATTTTATTCTATTCTATTCTGTCTCTGCCTCGGTCTAGGTCTCGGTCTCACTCCACACTCTCTCACCCAAGCCAAAGCCTAGCCATACCACTAGTATACATGGCATTATACTAGTCCCATGAATCCCAGTCCTTCAAACACTTACATATTACATACATATGCTAAAATAGTCATAAATACATACATACCATAATATAATATACTGCAACTACAATATGTATAGTTTGGAGTATGGACTATGTGTAAGCGGAGGAAGAAGTAGCTTGTCTCCCTTTTCTTTTCCATGTCTCCTTTGATTATACATCTCCTTACACTTTTCACTCTACCCTGTACACCGACCGTGTTATAGTCAAAACAGACAGAGTGAATAAGGAATAACTAATAGAGACTCTGTTATGATCCATTCTTGATCCTTTATGTACAATAATAAATACATGTATTTATTATGTAATATATAATACATACCAAATACCAAAGTACAAACTATTGTACAAACTCCAGTATTACCTTATTCTTATTCTTTTTCTTCCATAAATACTTTGAACATTTATAAATATTTCCAACACACTCTGTACTCTTTACTAGTTTGGATCTCCTTCATTTTTTTTTTTACTTTCCTTCATTTTTCATCCTCTTCTAAACCAAAACCAAAATCAAAGGTAAATACCATTATCATCATCACCATCAACACCATTACAAATATGTACACTGTATTTTTGTAGTATATAGCTTTTCCATTTTTCCAATGAAGAGAAACCGAGAGGAATTAAAGATAAAAAGTAAAAAAGTAAAAAAAAAATGAGGGAGAGAATGAGAAGAGGAACCAATAGATCCAGAACACACACTCATATTTACACTAACACTGTGTACTGTGTAGTGCAAGGTGATTCCCGCATGTATGAAGTATATTGTATGGTGCATGGGTTACGCTCCTCTTTTTTTCTCGATTCGTAGTATCGAGAATGAGTAGGACTCCATTGCAAACCAATACTCAATGCTCAATAGTTATAAATACAGCTACAACTACCATCACCACTAAACGTTTGTTCCTTTGGTCGGTCGACGTTGTCGTTGTCGTCCTCCTCTTCGGTGATATACCAATATATCCGTATCTATAGCATCTGTATGCATGTAGCCAAACTGTAGCCAAAGTGTTTCATATGTAATAATAATAATAATGGTAATAACACTCAACCTCTCTCTTCTCTCCCTCACTCATCGTCAGTCACTCGTTTGTTCGTACTCAGTGCAAACTGCAAGCTACAAAATACAAACTGTACACCGAGATGAGTAATCTGTGACAAGTATTGTACACCATGTATGTACATTGTATACTCTAAGCTATAATGCTCTCTATACTCTATACTCGATACTCTGTACGTGCAACAGTGAGAATTTTATAGCTATATTGAGCGGTACCCTACACACTATGTATAATATACTGCACACAGACTGTGGAATTGTGGATGGTCCTCAATGTTCAACAGTGAGTTCTATTTCACAAGTTCCTGCCTCCTTCCGTCCTACTATGTCACATTTCATCCGTCTATTATCCATTCCATAATATTCCTATTTCCTTGGCAAAACATCCCTTTTCAACTACAATTACAATTTACAATTCAATGTCTAGGGTAAATAAATAAAAAAATACTTTTATTCTTTCACCCAAAATATATTATGTATATCGATCATGTAGATTTGTAGATTCTTGTATTATATAAAGTAACTATAAAGTATAAAAGTGTAGGAGGAGGAGGAAAAGTTGAAGAAATTGAAGGAGAGACACACACATGACACATGTCCTCCAACTGAAAATCACCTAAACTTATCAATTCCCAATGTCTATTAATGTGTTCACAGATAAGTATAAAGTATAAAACACAAGTCACACTTAAAATGCAGCATATAATGTATAATGTGTGTTCAATACTTAATACATAATTTGTATACAGTATAGACATTCAAAAAATTGTAGCTCTTCATAAAAAAAATTGTAGCTCATATCGCACATCTTACATTCCATTTTGTATACTGTATACAAAAATTGATCTTATGCATTTGAAAATATTTGTAAGTTCTCTCTCTCTCTCTCACTTGTGTAGTTTTATTAACTACTGTCCAAACAGAAAATGGCAAGGAACATTACAAACATTTGACACTAAACTTTACAATATTTTTTCACTATTCATCTTCTGTAGATGTAGTATGTTTCATGTAATATGTGTATAGATAAGGAGATGCATAGGAATGATACATTGAAACATGCATAAACAAATGGATGCAGGTTTGGTGTTTGGTATTTGATGTTTAGTGTTTGGAGTTTGGAATAACTAAGTATTTATTGGTTGAAAAGAGAGTGAGAGAAATGGAGAGAGATATCTTTTTTCATTTTTCAAACTTGTCGCTTCTTTCATTTTCATACAATAGTAGTAGTACAGCACATACATAGTACTGCCTCTTCTTCTCTCTCCTCTCTATTAATTCTCAAGTTTAGCGTCATAACGCAAGTCAATAACGTCTCTCGAGTTATCGAGTTATCACAAGTACATATTTTGGAATAGAGACATGTTTACATGACATATACTGTAAAGAATATACTGTACAATTTTACATAGATAATATTGTTTATAAATGCATACTTATGTGCAGTATAAGATTCATATACTATAAAGTATACTTTATACAGCCCACACATCCAGAAGTTAGTATTCAGCAGTATTGAGCATTGAACACTGAGCAGGGAGCACATGAACAGTGGAAGGCAAAAATTATATAGACATGATGAGTGGAATCGGGATCGGTGTAAGGGAAAAGACTTTAACTCGACTCAACAACAACAACATTAAACAGTCCCACATCACACCACATCACTGTATTACAATACTACTGACTACCGAATGGCAAGAAACATCTACATTCTACATTCATATTTATATTTCCATGTACAAATGTTTTACATTACATAATATTATATTATATTATGTACAAGAGAATATATCTAGATTTGAGAATCTACCCTAATCTAAATATAAGTAGTGCAACTGTGTACACACTACAAACAGTATAAAACACTTTTAAAACACTCTATACTCTCTATTACAACTTATAACGCAATAGATAGAATCCACAGAACACCAAGAGAACACCAACACTAAAACCAGAGAGATAAATGGTAAAGTGAATTATATTGGATTGGATTTTGGTAGTGTGAGGGAGAATGAGACGTTTGTATTTTGTATTTAGTTTGCAGTTTGCACTTTATGTAGATGATGAAGTAGATTATAGATGCAACTCTTGTTCATCCGATTATTTCATATTTGACAACAGTGTAAAATCCACTGTTTAACTACTCACTCATGATTTAAATACATGTGGTAATTGCTTCATTGTACCAAATACCAAATATTATATATTATGCACTAGAGAGGGTTCAAGTTGTTTGAGTAGCAGATATTATTACTTATTAAATTATTTTTAAAATCGTGCATCGTGCAGAATTAAAATTTGGTTCAAAAATATACTGTAATAATAATAATGTATAAAAGTTTCTTATAGTTCCTTTTCATTTTATCTTTTATCACGTGTTTTTCATGTATGTAAATTATACATTGTAGAAAAAGTATTTTAATTCTATTTTATATTGGATTGAACTTGACACTTAATACTAGAAACTGTGTAATTTATGGATAATGGATAATAAGAAGAAGAGATTTAGAAAGATACATATTATTTATTTATTCATGCATATCTATCATCTATGCTTGTTCAAGAATCAAAATCCTTGACTAGATTCTATTTTCTAGATGAAATCATTCACTCTTGACTGTTATAATATAGCTGTAGTTGTAGCTGGTGATGTCAGTGAGTGCTCAACGCTTTGTTTTGTGGTTTCTGTAGTCAGTAGTCAGTAGTCATAATAATTTGATCAAATATCCTGCTCACTCCTCACATTCACAGTCACATGTGTATGTGTATGTGTCAATCTCAATTATTTCCTTTGTTTGATTTTGATTTTGATACTTCTTTATTCTCTAGATTCTAGATTCTAAATGCTAGATTCCAGATCATTTATGATATTTTATCTATTATTAGCAAATAGTATAAAAATCCATGTTTATTATTGTAAAAAAACCAAAAAGTACATGATATATTTATTTATCTATCTATCTATCTTTCTGTGTATTTAGTATTTATTATTGGAGAATAGGAATCACGACTGTACTTCGTGATTCATCCTTGATGTTTACTTGGAAAATATCATAATATAATAATAGCTCCCGTCCATTCACCATTCACAGATGTACTAAGTACTAATGCACTAGTACTAGTTGCTGAATACGCTTATTTTTAAAATGACATATTACTTGGAGGTATGAGGAAAAAAGATGAAGAAAAAGCACAGGAACTGTAATAAATATAAAATATAGTTAAATCCAAATCCAAGTATTTCTTGATGTTTCCATCTATATTACAATATTACATATTACATGAGCAGATATATGTATCTCGAGTAAGACCTTGTACTACAAGCTACAAACTAGAAGCTAGAAGCTAGCAGAAAACCTCAACTTCTCCAAGTCTTTTGGTTGTTTGTACATTTGTACTTGGTGAAATTTGGTTATGAGGACATTTGGTTTTGACTTGTGACTTGTGATGAGATGTGAACAGTAAAGTCTGCATGTACAATGTACAGGATTTCAGATTTCAGTAAGTAGAATGTAGAATATAAAATGTGTGAGTATGTGGAAAGGAACTGTATAATGTATAATGTGTACTTATTCATCATATAATTCATATTAGTATTAGTATTATTAGATTAGTAAGTTCAGTTATGTCTCTCTCTACTCTTTACTCTCTACACTCTACTCTCAACACAGAGACACCCGCTATGATTTGCATGTATAAATATGTATCTACCATCTCCTATCTAAGACACAAAAAATAGAGAGCAACTTTTTCTCTTTTTTTTGCATCTATACCACAGAAACATTCTAGATTCTAGATTCAATGTTATATCATATTCATATATCATATTCTACACTCTACACTGTTCCTGTTCCATATGAGCTCCAAATATTACGATCCATCTCGTACACCTAAAAGGCCAGATGATTTTACATCTGGGAACTCATTAAATGCTCCGTAGTTCATAACACTAACACATTAAAAGCAGACGACACCCTCACACACATATAAAAAATATATATGCATAGATTATACATGTACAATTTGAGTTTGAGTTACTTTCAGAGGAGTAGATTTAGATGTCGGGATTCTAAATTTTAGATTTTAGATACACATTTTAGAGGCATTTAAAATCTGAATCTGAAATTGAATTTAACCAAAGTTTACACGTTTTTATTCTCAGATTTTAAAAAAGGTTCTTTTTATTTAGCAATTTCCCCTTCATTAGCATTTCAATCATTTAATCTTTCTCCCTTTTCTCCCATATCTTGAAAAAATCTAAAGGTTACAGGTTTCAACTTTTCAGCATTCGTATCACTTATCAGTTGTAAGTTGTAAGACTTGTAAAAGTGAAGAATCAATTTGTTTAAAATTTGGATGGATGAATTAGAGATCATTGAATCACAATCACCGATCAAGGATCAAGGAATGATCAATGATCATTGATGAATGATGAACATTCCAGTTTTTCTCTCCATTTTCTCCCATTTACATGGTGATAAAAGTACACATGATACATTAAACATGAAACAGGAATCAGCTGGTTGCTGATAGCTGGTAGTTGGTAGTTGGTGGAAGTGGATAGCGGATAATCATTAGCAGAAGCGCGTGCAGTCAACAGGTATATATACACGATTTATGTATGTTGTATGTAGCTTGTCGCTTGTATAGTTTGTAGTTTGTAGAGTGTTTGTTCTTTCCTCTTTACTTTCTACTCTCTACTACTCGCAAATTCTCTCTTCCCTGTTCAATATCTGCTACAGCTACATCTAGAAAGATCATATGATGACGCGTCTTATTGTATTATGAAAACCTTAGTCTAGCTACTAGCTACTCGATGTCGAGGTGATTGGATTTGGATTTGGATTGGTGGAGGATATTTGGTAATAATAATGACATAATAGTAAAATCCTTCAGCCGAAATATTATTTACTATTTACACGCATAACAATTAAAAAAGTATGCATGTATAATATATATGAATTTGAAGAGAATTGAAGAGCTGACAAAACAAAAAACAAAAAGAAAAAAAACTCGTGTCAACACGAGTAACTTGGATCTGATCATGTGTACATGTATACATGTATTTTTGTCTACATACTGTTTACACTTGACACGCGGAATGAACTTAAAACTACTTGTATGGTGGTGTTATTGACTTGGTGTTATTATTGGAACTAAAAGGCATTATTTTAAACTTGACTCGTTTTCATTCCAGTCAAGTGTCCTCCTCCTCTTCCTCCTCCTTCATAATTACAATATTATTGTATGTATATGAATAGGATAAAAAGTAAAAGCTTATTAGTATACTTTACTTAAAATTTCAAGTGTATAGCATATGCTTCAATATAAGCTTTTTACACTTGAGCTTTGAGCATGTGTGTATAAAGTGCGTATTACTGGTTACTCGTGGCTGTGACTGGATTTGGATCAGTGAGATACATATTATAAAAATTATTTTCAAACAATGTCAATAACTAATTTCATGTACAAATGGTTGTACACATTGTACAAATAATACAAATGCGTGAAAACGGACACACAAAGACAGGAAAGAGGCAGCAGCAGGGACAGTCAATAGTCAACAGCCCTGCTTATTTTCAAATTAAAATGTTTTTATTATTAAAAGGCTACTTACTGGTTAATCCTGGGGCACAAACACACACACACACACAATATACATAATGCATAATATATAATATGTATACACGCTTTTACACACAGTGTAAACTTTAATTCTTACATTCTCCGCATAAACACCTTCCTTCCTTTTCTGAAGGACTCCCATTCACTCTCCCTGACACACACACACACACACACACACACACAACCACCACATACACAGGTACTCTTGACTCTCGGTTATTTAAAATGTTGAAAGTGTGTACTATAGTATGTAGTAATATGTATAACTCAACCGTGACTACCCATGTACTATATACAGTGAAAGAAAAGAGAGTCACCAACACTCCTGCCTACTGTGCCTAATATTTCCAGTATACCTCCAGAATACCGAATACCACATACAAAACATCAAGCATATTAAAGAAGTACATAGATAGGGCTGTATTATATGTATAATATGTACTTTGTACTCCTTATTACAATAATAATAATACTAATATAGTAATAATATAGATACTGGATACATGTCGGACTGGAGTTGGTTCTGTATGGCATATTTTCTTCATAAATAAATACGTAGAGCACTTATCGTTTCAACTGTTTCCTGATTCTACATCCTACAATCTACTGTATTCCCTGTATTCCGTACCTCTGAACCCTGACTCTGACTTTGAAGTACATCACCATACACCATTCAATGGACTCAACTTTGTATAGTGTGAATGTCTAGTTGGTATTTGGTAGGTATGCATTATGCATATGTATCATATCTCTTCCTTTCGTCTTCCGTCCCAAGTGTATGTATTTACATGTTTTATATTATATTATGGATAAATGAAAATGGAATTGGGCTAAGTTGTATCCAATGACTTTGGAGTTTTGAATAAGTATCTATATTCTATATCTTTTACATTATTCAGTATTCATATATGATATAGGTATAGACGTAGATATAATTTGTATCGTACCCAGTAAAAGTCTTTAAACAGTGGGCTAAGGCTAATAGAAATCAACAACTTAATACTTGACAAAACTTGACGAACTTGACTTGCCCTCCTTGCCACTCGTCTATAATCTACAATATATGATATAGATGTAAATACTTGGCGGGTCCCTTGTCAAAACACCAACGACCAACGACCAACGACCAACACTACAATATCATGGTGTAGGTTAAAGACAATAATAAAATATTTTAGGATTTTGGTACACGGCCATCAGCATTATTTGTCATTTGTTATTTGTCATTCAGAATTTATCATTCACTAATAATTTTTACGATTATCCTCAATAAAATTTTAAACTAAAAATGTAATTAATACTAATCAGCACCGGTACCCTAATAATAATATTTGGTACTTGATACTTACTAATAAGAAGAAATGAGAGGCACAAGCCATAAATAATGATAAAATAACATGAATATTAATGAATGACAATCATTTATTACCTATCATATACGTTTCATATTTACTAATATGGTAAATTGTAAACTTCAAGTTTCAAATACTATTTAAAAACATATTATTAATTATGCATGTACTTTTATTATTTCCATGTAAATTCTAAATAGAAATTCTAAATAGAAAATTCATCACCATAATATTATTATTATTATTAACTCCTTGATATTGGTACTTTGTTGTTGTCGTACTCGTTGTCCTATATAGATAGATACAAACTACGACAAGGACTCGGAACGTTTTATTTTGTATTAATTACTTGTGCACGTCCCTGTCAGAAAGACACTGTGCTGACAAAATAAATAAAGTTGATGTCATCTAAACGTTTTGTGTGTTTCTGTCTCTGTTTATATAATATACAATACACTTTTGCTTCTTTCCTTTTGGTTGGATTCTCCCCCCTTCATTTCATCATAATACATCTAATATACATCTACATTTACATCTACATCTAATTCTGTTGTCTCTCTATCTACTGTCTACATAATATTTACATATTATCATAGATGTATGCATTTATTTCCTACAGTGAATAAAAGTAAAAAGTAAAAAAAAATCCCCCATCTTTTCTCTTGTTAGTCACTGACAAATATGTCAAATGGATCTTGAGTCTTGTATATTACTGTCTACTGTAAGTACAATAACATACTAATGTAATATCTAATACAGTATCTGTGTCCATGTTTCGTGTCGCATACATGTGTAATGTGTAATATAGGCTAATGTATAAAGTATAAAGTAATATTACTTTAGACTTTAGGCTGTAGGTTCAAGTTGAAGTTTGGAGGTTCTACGTTCTATATTCTATGTTCTAGGTATCCGATGAATATGTAAAAAAAAAGCAATCGTAATAAAATGAAAGCCCTGTCCTCCGTATGTGTATTTGTGTGTATAATGTATAATATAATATGCACAGAGAATAGAAATAGAGGAGAATAGAGGAGAGACACACACTCCTATTAGCATATTCATCAAATAACAGGGAAAGGAACAAACGGAGGAAGTGAACGAATGCTTTGGGTGACCATTAGATGTAGCTTTATAATACCTTTTTAGCTCGAGACTCGAGCCTCTAGATTCGAGATTCAAAACTCGAGAGGAGGTGGAAGACAGAGGAGAGAAGGATAAGCAGAGAGAGAGTAAAGTGAACGGTTGCTGTGGCTGAGACTGAGACTGAACTATAAAATAAACTGAACTAAACTAAACTGAAGGAACTGAGAATGAGAGAGGAGCACATGAAACGGAAACATTTGATAGTAGCAAGCTGAGCAGAGAGCTGAGAGGATCACAGAAACAGGCAGAAACAGACAGACACAGAATATAACATAAGAGAACAAGATAGGAAGCGGACGAGGATCGAGAGGAGTAGACCAAGTACAAGTAGACGGAGAGAGAGAGAATAGAATACAACAGAATAGTCATATGTAGTCAAAGACATAGACATATGAACATTGAACATGCAGTAGAGTGCCATATGAAATCAATATATAAGAGGATGAGGTTAGCATGAAGAGAGAAGGATAGAGAGAGAGAAGGAGAAGGGGGACCCTTCTCTCAGCTCTCTCAGTTCTCAGTTCTCAGCTTTACGCATCAGCTTAGTAGCTACTCCAACATCCAAGTCTGATATACACACACAGAGTTTTAACTTGGACCCATTCAACATTCAACATTCAATGTGACATGGAATCTGGAAACACGTGGAAACACTGAACACTGAACGCTGAACAGTGAACAGTGAAGCCAGAAAGTTGTTCTCTTCCCTGTAAACTGTACACTGTACATTTTCTCTGCTCATTTTCTGTTTTCTATTCTCTGTTCTTTATTCTAGATTCTAGATTCTACATTCTCTGGATCCTCCACACCAAAGCTTGAAAAATAGAGAATAGAGAGAGAGAGAAAGAAAAGACGACTTCTTTCCATTTAAGAACTTTATTTCCACTCCATACACAAAACTCACCACCACCACCAACCATCACGCTAAACACAGGAGAGAGAGAGAGAGAGAAAAGGGGAAAAAATACTAGCCAAAACCCAATGCGTATCAATGTAGAAATATGGTCCACTACAATACTACTACATATTGTAATATAACACAACATAAAAATAACATATCAGCAGATACAATAAATATAGAGTAATATAATCTGTACACTGTACACTGTATAATATATAGAACATGATACATGCATCTTACAAGTAAGTGAACAACATGGAAAATTAAGATGAAAAAAAATAAAGATCATCTACAGATATTCCGAATCTGAATTTAAATTTAAATTTACTTGTACAAATTTACAATTTACACACTACAATAGAATCAAAGCCCTATTGTTTCTTTTTCTCCTTATTTGAAGGCTAGTTTAATTTTTTTTCTATCTTTTATTTTCTTTTTAAAATTTGTCCCTTTTTAAAAGTCCCCGTCTCAAGTCTCAAGTCTCTAGTTTACTCCTTCACTCTTTCACTCACTCTTCTGCTTTTTATAAATTAGACACGTACATACGTACATAATGAGAGGAGAACATTTAAAGAGAAAAGGGATGCATGTGGATGGAAAAATGGAAAATGGTGTTGAGGATCTTGGAAATTGTATGTACAATGTACAACAAGGACCATGTGTAATATTATTCTCTTTTCTTCTCATCTTTTTCTTTATTCTTTTTCTTCCTCTTGTTGTTGTTCTGGTGGAATGTGGGCTGGTGATGGTGATGCTGATGTTGAGCTTCCTCAAAAATCACTCGCCTACTCACATTTCCAGTAAAAAGCAAATGGTTGATTTGGTTATGGCTCTACATTCAACATTCAACTTGTACATCTCTACCACCGTGTTTTTAAACTGAGGTTTGAGCTTTGAGCATTGAGAATTGAGAACTGTGTACTGTACTTGTTGTGTTTTGTTATGTTGTGTTGCCTTGTGCACGTACAAGTACACAACATATCAGAGAAACAAATAGAGTGCACACTGCACACATACACACAAACAGAAATACACATGCTCGCTGGCTTCTCTCCTCTCACCTGCTCCACACTCTACACTCTGTTTTCAGTTGTTTACATCAAAAAATAATAACAGTGTTGGTCGGGCTACTCCTGTTTTAACTGCATTAAAAGTCCAAAATTCCTACTCCTAGAAACTCCTAGATTTGCCCACCTATTATTATTACACAATATTTTGCATATGTAGAAAAACAAAATACAAAATACAAGCTACAAGCTCTGGCATTTTATTTTTTACAGTATATATTTTATATTACACCATAATACTTCCTGTTCCCTTCATCTCCATACAAAATACAAAATACAACTAAATTCCATCTATAAAATATAAATCAGTGCACAGTGTACGCTGTACTCGTACAAAAAAATAGCTCATCTATGATTTGTTTACACATTGGTGCAATATGTACACAAAAAGCTGTGCTCAGTGTACAGTGTACAACGAAGAGCGCACAAGTATTATGTACTATGTACTCAGGTGCTCCCATGTTTACTTGTACCATAAATAGAGCAATAAAATGTCCAGGGCCAGCCGACAACTACTCTATTCTCTATGCCGCTATGCTTACTTACTCCACACACTACAAAATAAGCTCAATGCTCAATGCTCAACGTTTTGTTTTCCATGCATTATTTATGATTATGATTAGGATTGTTCTAATATAATATAGAAAATATTCATCATCATTATGATTATCATTATTCAAGTATGGTGTTTTGGTGTGTGGTATCCTTTTTACTTTTTACCTATACTCATAAAAGTATAGATCTGCATTCTGTAGTTGACTAATAAATCAGATGCTCACTATTTTAAAATTTAATAATAAATAATAAGGATAAAAAAGAGGATAAAGTTGATCGATATCCATTATCCATTTTCCATATTATTCTCATGATGATACAAAACGTGTTTATCTATTATCATTTTATCATTTCTAGTCAAGTTGTGGATTGTGGCTTGTGTGTCGTGCTAAATGGTATCACGAAAATTCTTTTAATTACTGTTATTATACTGGTACAATGTTCAGTGCATCTCTACATTTGAGATTTTACCTACATTTACAATTTACAGTCATAAAAAATCAGCAACAACCAACAACAGAATTTTTGAAGGACGAAATAAAAAGTGCACACAGTAAAAGTGCTAATAGTTAATAGTGAATCCCCATTTCCCATTTCCATACCTTAATATGAATATGAATATCATAGGAAGCCATACACAATACACAATACCAATGTCATCATTTAGCCAGTTCACAGTTGATAATAAAAATTCACGAGGATTCAGGATGGATATTTGTATACTTGAATCAAATTTCATTTGTCTTTTGATTCTTCCTTTCAACTTTCTAGATTCTACATTCTACAAGCAGATATCAGATATTACTGTAAATTTGACGAGGAGCAAGCGAACAAGATAAACGTAACCCGTTTCTTCTTCATCCTTTCCTCGGAAATGTACAATGTAATATAGACAGATCTGTGTGAAGGATACAGGGAAAATGCTCCTCTCCCACTTCAAGTGTTTAAAAGTATTTGTATTTGTACTTGTAGATAGATAGATATGTATGTTTGTAGTATGTACTGCTTGGTTACGGACTACGGACAGTGTACGGACAGCATGACTACGGCACGACAGAACAGAACTGAACTGAGTTGAGCTGAGAACAAGGCAAAGGAACAAGGCATTTGCATTTAGATAGTTACAGCAGCAGATGGAAAGGCTTCTATTCAAGACTCAAGAAGAAAAAAACTTTCTTTCTTCAAAAACAGGCGCACCAATCATACTGTCTCCGAATCCACAACCAACCAGCCAAGCCAAGCTAAGCAACGCTTCTTCTTTCTCTTTCTTCTACTTTTACTGATATTTCCTTCTTCCTCCACTCTTCTCCTTTCCTCCTCTCCGGTGAAGAACGTACTGCTCTTCAACTGATCGGGTCGGAGCAATGGAGCAACGGAGCAGTGGAAAGTAAAAGCAGGAGCAAGCCCGCCGCGACCGAGGAGCAGACGAAATCTAATACCATATCCTACATTTAACATGTACACCTAGAACCTAGAACCTAGAACCTACCACATACAAAATACAACATACAGCATACAGTGAAAACACAACCTTCAACTTTCCTTCCTTCCTCTTTAAACGTAGCATATCAAATCCATACTCCATACTCTACAATTTTCTAGACATGTATAATGTATAATATTTTATATCTTGAAACCAACTACAAAACCAAGAAATAGCTATAAACTGTGTGCAAACTTTTCTTGTAAAGGTAAAAGGTATATCAACCATCTTAAAGTATGTACATTATACATAGCTCCTCAATATTACAATATACAATAATATATCTACTTAGCATCCGTTTCGGACTGGAATTCGTATCCGTATTTTGAAAAAAAAGAGGAAAGGAATAAGCAACTTGAAAAACTTTCTCCAAGTATTAAAGTATTGAATACACAGTACACAGGCATATTTCAGAGAGGTAGACTGAAGACTGAAGATAGACGGATGGATGGATAGAGCTGGTAGATGGTAGAATCTATGTAAAATCCACGCTTAAGCGTGAGAGAGCAATTGCTCTCTCTTTTATTTTCCTCCACTTCTTTCTCTTTTCTCTCTCTCTTGCTGTTTTATCGCTCAATTCAATTCAATTGAATCCAGTCCAGTTGAATCCAATCCCATCCAATCCAAACCACCACATACAGTCACATCCACATACACCTACTGGCTCGTTAGCTTAAAACAATATTTGTTTTGACTCAATTTTAACCACAATCAGTCAGACATAAGAGTGTTTTAGACAAACCCGGTCCCCGGATTTCAGCCTCCAAATTCCGAATAAAAGACTAAAAGGTTATGATTCTCAATGACTCTTTGACGGTGAAGATGCTGATGCTGATGGTGATAATAATGATAATGATAATCATGACGCTGACGCTGATGATGATGAGACGTCATCTATTTTTTAATTGTGGAAAGCAGAAAGCTACTGACATCAACACCACAGAAACAGAACCAGAACCAGCAGAAGATCACACCAAACACCTTTTCATTTTGTATTTTGTTCCTTCTAGCATCTCATTTCGTCTCGTCTCGTCTCATGACGTAAATGGGAAATGCTAAATGGAAAATGTGCTACCTAGTCTAGTTGTAAGTTGTAATCGGTTGTATACTAACAACTAACAGGCACATGAACATGATGTCATTGCGCAATCCATGTCATGCTCACTCTGTGTACTCTGTACTCTGTACAGTGTGCAATATACACACTCAACACCTCTTCCTTGTCCTGAATCCTGAATCCTCTGGAGTTGTGAAAATGCGTACTAAAAATACTTATTAATGTAATTATACAAAATTCAAACACATAACTAAACACCTACTGCCTACTTACTACTTACTCACACCCACCTACCCACCCATCTTTCCCCCTTTGGACTCATTTATATTTATAGTTTATAGGATGCCAGGAAAAGAAAAATTCCTGGAATTTTTCCATTTCCTGGAAAATGCTCCTACAAAACTTTTCTCACACCTTGTTTGTTTACATTTTGTTTTTTTATTTAAAATCAATTATTTTACTTCATTTTATGATAGATTTTAAATTAGGTTATTCATCATTTGATTCTGAACAATTAAAGATTAAAATTCTGAAAATACCCGGGAAAAAGTTTAGGAGGGAAAGAAGAGACTTTCACAACTGTTACTTTACTATTATTATTTACTATGAGATGCGAGAACCGGAATTTACTGTCAGTGTACAGTTTACTCAATTAATACGTTTTACACTCGTCACTCGTCCAATTCAAACGTAGTACATTATACATGCAATATGCACTGTACAAACACTCATGAATGTTTTGTACCAGGTACAAGAAAACTTGAACACGGGGAATTTCCGTCAAAACAGCTTGTTGACTATTTACTATTTACTCCTCCTCAGTATTTAGTATTTACTCATCACAAATTAATTTATTCAAAATATTTTTCTAAATTAGACGCTATTCCTTCTTTAATCTCTACTCTCTATACATTATACATGCACTCTGTCTCCTGTCTCCTGTTTATAAGGTACAAGTAAGTGGCATGAAATGAGAAAAGATAAGACATGGAGATAGCTTTCAAGTTAGTTGGTTGTTGGTTGTTGGTTGTTGGTGGGGTTTGGTCTATTTTAAATTGCGTTCAACTTAGTTGCTCCTTGTTCTATATCCATACATTCATCCATACCTGCTTGTTATACACGGACATGAATATCGGTATGAATATGAACATGAACAGTGAACAGTAGACTAGACCAAGGATGATCACGTTCATTTTATTCTGCGCCATATTCATATTCATACTCATATTAATATGATGTATTATTATGTTTTTCTAATTCGTAGATAGATAGTCTTCTGTGGGTTTATTTCATATTTCTCTCTGTTTACAATTTACAATATTCCAATCGTCTCCTTCATTTCTTGGTCTTTGTAATTATTTAAAAATTACTCTGTGTATTAAGTATTAAGTACAATGTTTGGAGAATCCAGTCCAGACTTTGAAGGAAAGAGTCGAAAGTCGAGACTTGTTGTTATATATATAAACATGCTTAATACGTAATATATTATTTACTAGGAAGGAAGCGAGCAATCACGGATCACGGAATGAGAATGAGTCTGGTGATAAGCAGTGTAAAGTAGTTAGATTCCGACTTGTTCTTTCCTCAACTCAACACAACAACACAAGTCGACTTTTCAAACTCGAAATTTGAGGAGTCTAATATCTTTGTGTGTAATATGTAAAATGTAATGAACATTCTACTACACATATTATTTGTGCATGTATAAATAAAATGAAGGGCAAATATGTAATGTATAATGTATAACTTATGTAGTGTATACAATATGCAATACACACTAATACGGACTATAATATTTAATGTGTGTGATGCCTGACAAGTGTCGGTATGCATGAGTGTTACGCATGTACCATTTTTGAGTAAGAGTTGGAAGAGTTGAAATGGAAGAGTCAAGCAATAAATGGCTGGACGGACGGATGACTACACTCTACAAAACAAAAATATGATTATCTCAAATAAAGTATGCATAGGTAAATTCATGTGTGTTCATCTGTTCAGTGTTCATGTGTACATGTACAACTACAAACTACAACTACATGCTCCACAGAAATAGAAGAGAGAAGAGAGCGGAAGAGTTGTAATGTAATATCATATGCACACATTACTCTGTACTACCGAGTACCGAGAAAAATGATGAGAAAAGATGAAGAAAAGATGGACATCATTGGATTGTTGGTATGAGTACATTTGAGGATATAATACATACGAAATACAACAGTATTCCATGATACTCTTAAAAGAGTAAGTAAGTAAGTAAGGAGTTGGTAATGAAATAATTCTATTCTCTATTCTATTCTATTTCATTCCATTCTATCATTCAGTTTTCAGTACTCGGTATATTTTTCTTCATCTCTAGTTCTCTCTCTCTTGCTTTATCTATCTTTTACTCTTTCTGTTTCTTTACTTCTTCTTCTACTTCTTACTTCTTGCTGTATTCTGAAATGTCTAGTTGAGTCAACTCCGCTCATAGCTCAGATCATAGCTCAAGACTGAAGACTCAGACTGAAGACTCAAGACTCGAGATTCAAGAGTAGAGTGGAAATACGAAACGA
The DNA here is from genome assembly GCA_019776565.1 of Sminthurinus signatus. Taxonomy (NCBI): domain Eukaryota; kingdom Metazoa; phylum Arthropoda; class Collembola; order Symphypleona; family Katiannidae; genus Sminthurinus; species Sminthurinus signatus. Next base: position 52,277 of record JABASP010000205.1, read on the forward strand.
ATGTTTTGGTACCTATACAATAATAATAATAATAATAATAATAATACTAATACTTGTATTATAAGTCCAACTCCAACTCCAACTCTGTTCTCTCGTCTACAGTTGTACACAGAGTTGGAGTTTTGCTCTGTGTATCTCACTCGCTCGCTCTCTCACTCACACACACTCACAACTCACAGTCTCACAGTCTTTCGCTCTTTCGCTCTTTCCTTTCCTCTGTATTCTGTATTTTATACTCTGTTCTCTTGTGTCTGTCTCTCCGGGGTGTGGTGGTAGTTTTGTGAAGACTCGACCTCATACTCTTTCATAAAGATCTAACTTTTTGCTCAATGGGGTGAGATGATGACGATGTGAGTGAGGAGTCGCTCTCTTCCCTCATCGTCTCTCTCATATCTTTCAATGTTCAGTGTTCAACATTGAACATACCAGAAAATCAGAGGAAAATATAGATATAGATATATCTGTATACATAAATATATTACAATTTACCATATAGGATATATTATCATTATTATTATTATTATGTGCATTCATTTTATATTTTATATGCACAAAACTCCAAAACATACTCCTCCTATATACAATATACAATACGACATACACACTGGATAGTGGATAGTGGATAGCGGATAGACAAATAGGACGGTGAACCATAGGAAATACAAAAAACAAATACATGTATTATGCATATTTAACCATCTTGAAGTACAAAATACCAAATAGAAAAAATACGTTCATATTCATCCTCTTGTAGAATGTCGTTGTCATTTTTGTTTTCATTTTGCATTTTCTTATTATTATTATTCGTACTCTTTTTTGTATTATATTATAGTATTTTAGAATGATAAAGTTGATCATCCTCATCATACACACAAAGCTTAAATTGTAAACGTTTTTTGTTTTTTTGAATTCAAGTTGGAGTTATATGTATCTGTCCATAGATGTGTAAAACATAAATGAGTGAGCAAGACAAGTTTCCGAGTCTCAAGTACAATATGAAAATTGTACAATATTTCTACTACTTCTGCAATTTACCACTGTTTATTGTAAACGGTACTGTCTACGCTCAACATTTTAAGTTCTACGTGCAGCCGCACACACACAAACACATGGAAAATGCGGGTAACAGCAGAGGACACAGAACATAGAAACAGGAGCAAGAGTAAGAGCAGAAGGAAAAGAAGAAAGCAAAGGCGACCAAGCAAACTCATGGGCCACTGTGCTGTGCTGTGTATCCTGTGTATGTGTACATTTTTTACATATAAGGATATAATACACAGTACATGGTACACAGTATACGTGCATACCTTACACACGCTACTCTGGCTCTGTGGCGCTTCCCTACTTGTGTATATATTTGTGTATGTGTGTGCTTTGCTTTGCTTCCTTTCCTCATCGACACGGTCTTCTTCTTTTGCTTCTTCCCTCACTCTCCTCATCATCAACTCTACTCAACTCTACTCAACTCAACTACTCTCCATCCTCTCGTATTATCACCAACTATTCTCAGTATTAAAAGGTTATAACAACACACACACACACATAGACACACACAAACAGAACAGAGCAGAATAGAACAGAACACACACACCATCTAAGGAATCCCACAACGAGCTTTCCTTTGGTTTGGTTTGGCTTGGTTTTTCCTCCTACTTGGAAAACCTTTGGCTTTACACTCTACACTCTACACTTTATGATGATCATCATGATGAGGGTCTGTTCATACAAACGATTATATAGACACGGCTCAATGCTCAATGCTCAATAGTCAATAGTCAATGCTCAATAGGCAGTGCTCACTTCTATGGAAAACAAATGATTGCTTTGATATATTCAACAAATAATATCAATATCAATATCAACATCAATGGATGGAGAATGGACAATAGACAAGTCCAACACGGAGACTCAAGAGTTAAGAGCTCTCCAGTCTCCATCAACTATTTGTTTTCACTCTCATGTGTCTAAATGTGTGTGAGAAGGAATGTCGAATGTAGCACGAAACATGAAATCAAATACTTGAAGATCAAGACAATCAATTCATCACGTATCATGTATTACGAGTTACAAGTATTTATTGAGGAGTGAGAAAATGTCCCTGATTACAATGCAATATTTTTTTTTATAATACTAAAAAAAGAACATCTTTAGCCTTTTTACTTTTTTTTTCTAGATTATACATTGTAATTAAAACATCATCATCCATTATCCATTATCCATAAACCATGTAGAATTTACATTGTTGATCATTGATCATGTTGAACTAGAATAATATTGAGCATTGAGTTGTGAGTTGTCTGTCATAAATTGTAGGTATAATAGAAAATCCAATATGTAAGACAAAGCTTTATCAGTTATCCTTATTGTCGTTATTTTGTTGACTGTAGCGAGTAATATTGACTACATTGTCATTGTCTATTTACTGACTGTCTCGACTCTCAACTTTTGAACAGTAAAGCTATAGCGAGAGCTAGCCTAGCTTCTAATCTCTTCCAAGCTTGGAAAATGGAAAATGGATAAGGAGAATCACCTGAATGATCAATGACATTTAATCACCTCATGGAAATTACCTACGACTTCCTCTCGCTTGCTCTAGCCTCTTCATACGTTATATTATGCGTCTACTTTTGTATTTAGTTGTGTCTTTATTTGAGTTTTCATTTTTGTCATTTTCGTTGTCTTTGTCTTTGTTCATGTGTGGAGTATTGACTGACGTGATTGATTTGAAATTATTATTTTCTATTTTGTTTCAACTGTAGATGGCTGTACACTGTACACAGTACACTGAACATTGTACATTGTACACGTTGTTACAAATTGTAAATGGTAAATGGTAAAACTCTCATGAGTCTCTTTGAACTACAAACTACAAACTACAAAATCCACCGTGTGCCGTCTATACAACATTCACGTGCATCATACTTGGTAGTTTGTAGCTAATATTATACCCACCACAAATATATTATATATTGTGTTGTATGTTGTATTATCATATTTTATTTGTACTATCTGAGAAAAACAGAATGTTAATGGAGGAGATGTAGGTCAGCTTGATGACATTCATTAGGCTGACACACACGTGATAGGGGGAAGCAAAACCTTCAGAAAGAGAATCATCAGTGTATGTAGTATGTGTAGTACTCTATTACTCTATACATACATACATTCGCACACATCATCACCATACACCATACATCATACAAAACACTTGTAGTATACATTACACACAACACACAGAAGTTTGTAGCTCGTAGTGTAAATTCAACGTATAAAATAATGTACAATTCAACCAGAATTTAAACACCTTGTGGAAAGAATATCATATCATTTGTACAGTATAATACAGTATACCTAGGTATCTATGAGTTAAAATGTACAATGAAAAACAGAAGGTAGAGATTTTGTCGGAAATAGTATACCACATATTTTATCAAATGAGTCTCAAATTTACATATATGCGTATAATGATGATGATGATGTACGCCATGCCGTATTACGCGTGAATGAGGAATGAGGACTGTCCTCCAAAACAATGAAAAAATCCAATGTACATACCTACCTAACTAACTAAACAACCTATACAGAAATAAAAATGTACATTTATATTATTTTTCCGCTTTATTTCAAATCTGAATTATTATGTATTATGTACTGATAGATTTAATTTTAAAAGTCAAGTAATTTTAAAATGACTCCAGTTTCCAGATTCAAGTTTCCAGAATCTAGACTTTAAAAATTTAAAAGCTAAAGTACACAACAGTTTTTACAACAGGCATTTAGTAAAAGTATAAAGTACTTTGTCTTATGTTTTTCTCTTCTTACTTCTTCGTCATTCGTCATGTTCTTATCCTATTAGTTATTATAGTTCTCATTATCTGTCATCAGAGTCAGAGTCAGAGTCATATTCATAACGTATAACGTATAATCAATATCAATGAACTCTAATAGACTAATCGTAAGTTTGAAGTGTGTGTGTGAGTGTGTAACAGTGTACGTGTTGTGCATTCTGGATGATGGATACTTGAGACTTGTGTGTGTCAATGTTGAGGAGGATTCAAGATTGAAGCTTATTGGCTACAAAAATAAATTATATTATATCATATTAGATATATGGTATTGACTTTATTCATTTATTTAAACAATCCAAGAGCTAGCCTGGCTCAAAGCTTCGCAAAGTTCAAAAGGAACAAGGAAATAATGCGTAGAATTAAATAAATGCAATTTTCTTCTGTGAAATCTCTTCGATTGTTATACTTTTTTTCTAGTTTTAAAGGGCAATAAAAGTCATTGTAGATCCATTGCATTTATCCTAATTATTCTGATTCTGATTCCGATACTAGTTATGGTTGTTGTTCATACTTTATACAGTCTCTTCTCTACTAACAAAACAAACACGTATGCACATCACAATAACAAGAACTGGACATGATCCGGACTCTGAACTATTGAAAATAGCAACAATTATTAATATTATGTTATTTCCTATTTGGAGCAATTTTGTTTTCTTTATACACTCTACAATTTTCTCCAGAAACTAGAAACTGAACAAAACTGATGCTCTATGTGCTATTTGCTATTTGTGAAGGATGGAGGATGAAGGAGAATAAATCATGCTAGGGAAAAAATATTTGTTTCCTCGTCATCTTAAATATCAAATACATGTATGATGTATGATGAACAAAGTACAATAAGAAAAATAATAATAATAATATTATTATTATTATAACATCATGCATATGCATGTGTTTCACGTAATTACCCAGTTTATGCATGGGCATTTCCTCGATATAATATGTTTATTATGATGTAAAATGTAAAAGTAAATACTACAATAGTGTAGGCAGTATAGGCAGGTTGCACATTATTTACCACATTCCATAATTATTATGTGTAATACAAAATACATACATACACAATACATACATAGAGCTACCATCCATCCATCCATTACTTCATTCACCTACTCCATTTTTTCCTTGTTGGATTAACAAGTATCTAAAGTCCACATATTATTACATATTATTATCCATCATTTTGCGAAATATTTTACTCAATAGTGACCATCCACATAATAATATTATTATTACATGTAATATTATGTTCTAAAATTCTAAATTCTAATTTCTAAAAACTACTGCTGCAACAAATACAGTAAATACTAGACACTAGAAACAAGTAACAAGAAAATATCAAGTCAAGACAAAGACGAAGACGAACACAAAGTCGACGAAGAAGAAGAAAAAGATATGAGGATATCATGGAAAATCCAAAACCATGGCTTATTAATCTACTTATAGATTCAGTGTAATGTACTATGAAAGTAGAGTATATACTAGAATACAGAGTAGAATGGATATTGGAATGGATATTCAAGAATTTCAAACAGAGAGGCAAGTTCAACACAGTGTCGGTTTTCATAGGAAGGGGGTTAATTAGTAAATGTGATAAAATTATTATTATCTCTCTAGTCTCTAGTCTCTAGCTTACTTATTTCATGTTATATGCAGAATGTAGATATTTTGCTAGCTACTTTTGTATGCTTTTTGTCCTGTATTATGCATATTATTATTGCATATTATCGGATATAGAATATCCATACATAAAGAGTACAAACTACAAACTACAAACAAGTGTGCAAAGAAAAATCACTCAACTCAACTAAACTGAACAAAACTCGACAACTCGACTCGGCTCAACTCAACACCGCGTCGCCATCACACAACTATTACATGTATGTATTATATTTACAGGTAGTTATTAGTAGGAGTTGATGAAAAAGCTCATTACTAATTAGTATTATTATTTTAGAGCTCAACCACAAAGGTTTCATCATCGTTCTTGTAATATCATTTTTTTTCACCTTTTTCCTTTTTAGAAAAGGGAATATTTATCAAAATATTTTTACATATTACATATTACATACTATGTACATTATATTCTTTTTTATTCCATATCCAGATATCTGTTTAGCCTTTGACAGTGGAAATGTGTGTGTGGATACTATTATTATAATAATATATTATAGTATACATTCAGTATTTAATATTTAATATTTGCAACACTCAACCCTTTGCATAATACACAGTACACAATATACGGGAAGAGGAACGAGCAATGAGATATTGTACATGCGTAATATTTAATATTGTACATTGTACATACATGAAAAGTATTTAGTATTGAGTATACACATTACACATTACACATGTATTAGCAACAACTTTATCCCACTCAGTGTGACTAGTGACTACCGTAATCCTCTTTTTATAAAATAAAACTCGGTATGAATCCCCACACAACATACATTTTACATACAACATACAACGCATAGAGTACAGCGTACAGGTAACTTTACAGGTAAAAAGTATACATTATACATATATGCTTCCACTTGTATGTTTATGTTCATAATATCTATATGCAAAATGCATACATGACTCGAGACTCGAGCCACACGTTCATTCTTCACCATGAAATAAATATACTATGTACTATATTTGATATGAGGTATTTCATACATCTGGTATCTATATAGTATCTTGAATCTTGATTCAGATATAACATTTAATATAATATAATGAAATAATATTACATTGTCTTGCTCGTAGCTCATAGTTCATACAATTCCTGCGGTATTTGTACTATATGTTTCTGTGATGTGAAAAAACGTCTCAGGAAAGAGAAAAATTGGCGAGTTGGCAAAAAAGTACCGCTACAACTTGTGGATGGAAGGGGATGTTTTCCTATTTACTGTACACTGTACACAAGATACAAGATATATAGCGTATAATATACCATGTGCACTCACTACTCGTACATTGTACATTGTACATACAACAGACAACATTTTACAGAGTAGACTATACACGGTACACTGTCAATTCAACCCCCCATTCCTATACATAGTAGTACAAACTACAAACGTAAAAATAGTAAACACAACTTTACAAACTCCAACTTCATTCCGTACACAATGTGTATATATATGCAAGAGATACATGCTATGCATATGCAATAGTAGTAGAGAGTAGTGCTAAAGACTACCCCACAATCTAGAATCATACATTGTAAATGTTATATGTATTCCATTGTATTGTAGATTATCAATGTATATGATGTAATTCTTCATTCACTTTGCATTGTTGTGTATATATTGTATTGTATTGTGTAGTCAAATGTGTGGAGTAACATTTATCGAGAGAGAGAGAGAGAGAGAGAAAGAGAGAGGTTCCTTTCCTATTTTTTACAGTTCACTATCAAAAAAGATGTAGAGGTTGTTGCTTACATGGAAACCTTGAGCGTATTTTTTGAGTTCTTTACTCTCAAACTGTTTTCTGACAGTAATAATAATAAAAGTAACTACATCATGTAGTACATTACGTATTACGTCCATGTGTTTATTGCAATAATATTCAAAGGACTTGAGACTTGAAAATTGAGAATTGAGAGGTGTCTTAAGACTTGAGACTAAATTCATTTAAGAATACAAATGAGATTTAACCTTTTCCTAAATTCTTCAAACGTATCTAGTATCAAACTTTTTATTATATTATTTATATTAATATGAATCATTATTATAACAGTTTTAATCCATCCAATCCAATCCAATCATGTTTACCAAGAAGTTGTCATTCAGTTGTCATCATCTTGTCCAAGATTGACAATTGACAAATATGACAAAGGACGGAAATGAGGATTTTATTATTAGTCCAAATTCTACATTTACAAAGCATGCGTTTAAATGTTCTTTAAATGTTTAAAATTTTCCATTGTTCATAATCTTTTTAAACTGCATACATGTTTCATCTTTCATCATATAAACATAAGGATTTAAACAGAGAACAAAATCTACTCATGATCTATGATACAAAGGTGTGTACAATGTTCAATGTACTTGCTACAGGTAGTTTCTGTTTTCAGTATTATTGAATTGAATTTAAATGCATTATTATGAGTTTTGAGTTTTGTTTTGTATTGGATCGAGAATCAAGTATTGAGTATTGAGTTTTGAGCTTTGAGTTTTGAGGTTTGAAGACAACAGAAAATCTATGTTCAATGCTCATGCTCAAATATCAAATGTATACCTAAATACGTGTACATATCACATAACTCTGCTCTGTTCGATTTAACTGGAGGCAAATATGCAAATTAGTTGATGGTAGAGACCAAAACGGAAAAAAATGAAAACCAAGAAACGTAAGCCTACCACCTTTTCTGTAGGACGTAGTATGAACTATGTATGAGGCAAATGTATAATAAGAAGAGAAGGATATTATGTTTTATGTTGGTTGAGTGTTTAGTGTTTAGACAACAAAAATAAGTTGAAGATTCCTGATTCTTTCTTTTAAAAATTGTATAATAATTATTATTGAGCTGCATAAATATTTCTCTTGATAAATACATGATAATATTGTGTGCAGTGTGTGCAGTGTACAGTTTACAGATTAAAGATAGTGTGATAGAATGCACCACATATAAGATATATAAATATGCCTACACACTACATACAAGTACATAGTATACACTAGATGCTATACATTATACATATACGGTACAGATGGAAGAATATTTTGGGGAAGAATATTTTTTTGTGGGTGTAGGGAAGGAAAAAAGTAACGTTGAGTATTACGGTGTCCGGACACACACACAACACACACACAACGCACAACACAATACCAAACAATACGATACGATACAGGATACAATACACAAACATATCTATAGATTCTCTGTACTCTGTAAGCTGTACACTGTACACATTGAATATGTGATATGTGCTTACAGATGCACAGATAGATGCATAGATATTTTCCTAGGTGTAGAGTAGAGAGTAGAGAGGAGTAGAGAGTGGAGAGAGACAGTGTTCTCGGCAGAAAGGAAGCACGAGCGAGGCCACTCACTCCTCAGCTGAAAGAAGACAGAGTAAGTGAGTGAGTGAGTGAGTGAGAGATGTTTGAATCATTGCATCTGAGCTGCATCATCATAACGTAATCGAAATTGCCTACGAAAGAAAATTTCTATTGTATCTCTTTTGTATCTGTCTTTATGAGCTGCTCGTCTCTCTTTCCTCCTTTCTTTCTTTCTTTCTTGGTGTATTTCTTCAGTTCAATCTATGTATATCCATCCGTCCTCTGTCTAACTATCTATCTATCTATCCACTATCTACATACCACATACATATACATATGTACAGCTAAATCTATACATTTAACATTTATCCATCCCAATCCACATCCAAATCCACCCTCTACTTTGGTACTTTTCGTCCAAGTGTTCTGTTTCACCTTTTCATGTCTTTTACATTACTCTTTTTATTTTACGCATGTACATTGTGCATGAGAGTATAATAAGAAGAAGATATTAACAACAACAAACCTTTGGTCTTGGTCGTATATAAAAGTGTGCAGTGTGCAGTATGCTCTATGACTATAATATTCCTGATGGGGATCCATAAAATATCATAATAATAATAATAATAATGATAATATAATACATTATTTTATATTATATTATGTGTATTATTGTGTATTATGTAAGTCGGACCGTTGACAATGAATAATTTTACTCTTTCCATTTTCATCTTCCGTCCCTCTCTTTGACAATAATCTTGAAAAAATTCTCAACTCTATACACAAGAAAAATATCCTCAAACGAACCAAGACATTATACATAAAATACAAACACATGCACAATGCATACATAATACGTAATATGTAATAGCTAATAGGTAATAGCATACCTTTATATTTTATATTATGTGTAGTGACAGGGACATAAAGGAAGAACAACAGAGGCAAAGAGGACCAAGATTATACTCAGAAACAGACGAGAGTTATTGAAAGACAACAAGAGAGAGAGAGAGAGCAAAATCATGGAGGTCTAATGAACTTATACTGTGAAATACATGTATAAATACCAGAATATCATACAGATTCCTTCATCTCTTCCATACACATATATATAGAATATAGACACATTACGTACCAGTTTTATCCCAGGCACCATACATATACGTACATATAAACACTCATGTACACTGAGCAAAACAAGGTAAACAGTAAACAGCAAGGGAAATACATGGAGACATGGAGACATAGGACAGGAGAGGAAACAGAAACAGAAACAGCAGCAGGTACTTTGGTATTTGGTATGTCACCTATCTTTCTTTTTTTTTTGAAGAAAAAATACATATTCCGTCTCTTCTCTTTCCCTCCTTCAAAAAGTACAAGCTACATGTATACATTTTACATTGTACATGTATAGGGTAAAGTAAAAAGTAAATCATCCTCCTCGATCTATCGCACTCTCCATTTATTCAGTAAATTCAGTATTCTGTGTTGGGATATTCCATAATATACAAGATACAACATATAAAAGTACTTGTTCTCACTACTCCCTACACATTCTCTGTATTATTGACTAAATACGCATGTATTTGGTAGTTGGTATACTTTATGTATTATATTATGTGAAGGTTCTATTATGTATTATGTATGATGATTCCTCTTCTTTTCTTTTTACTACACTCAATACTTGTGAGTTTTGTAGGATATTTTGTACTGTGGTCGAATTCATTGTGTGTGCATGGTACAACTTCAATATGAAAAATCTCAAGACTCAAGACTCAAGAGTCACAAACTCTGAACAGTGAAATGTCTGTATTCTGTATACATGAGTAACTACAAACTACAAACTACCAAATACCGACCAATCACCACAGTACAATACAGTTCAGTCAGTATACGAGTACAAGTCGACGAGGAACGATACTGACACTATACTCACCAGCTCTTTACTCTTTACTCTGTGTATGGTGTACTACCTGCCTGCAAATGAAAATGAACTCCAAATATTTTGTCACCCTCTGCCTCTCTCTCTCTCACTCGTTGCTCTCTTTCCTTTAGTTTCTTATCTTGAGCCAAAACCAAAAGAATGCCTGGCTGACTGGTCATAGGCTCTTTTTTTTCTGCTCCTTCTCTTTTTTTTTCTTTTGCTCCCCTGATATCAAAGTTTACAACTTCGATAGCAATTTAAAATGCCATATACCTTCTCTCCACTCACATTACGTTTATATATGTACATACATAATACATACATACATGGATACATATTCACTCACTTGCTTCTTTTTTTTTTTACTAATACTCTAATACTTTTACTTCATCCTCTTCTCAATAAATGTGTACCTCTATTACACACTATTATTATTATTATTATTATTATGATTTTTAGAAGAACCCCAAAAAAAAGCATGAAGCACTAAATACTAAATCTAAACCTAAACCTGTGCTGTGATGTTTTGTATACACAATACACAACCTACATCTCTCCCTCTAATATTACGCATTTAACTACAGTATCAAGTATAAAGTAGAATAATACATAATATAATTTGCTCTTATTTTATTTTACTTTTATTTTTACCATTTGCTCTCAACTTCTAGTTACATTTTGTACAGGCAACAGTCAATACTGTAGTACTAATATACCACTAACTATACCTGTACACTGTACATTGTACATATTAGCGGTATTAAGACTGCATGTGAACTTTTAATATTCATGTACAATAATAATTATTATTATTATTACAATATTCCTATCAAATTCCTTTATATACAGATATTATGCTCTATGAGGGATGAATGTGCATGCCTTTCTCTCAGCACGACACGTATCATGATGTATACAGGGTGTTCTTTAATGGAACAGTCCATTTTATACTTGAACATTCCACATCTTCTAAACCAATTCAAAATTCATGTATCCTCAAACCCGAGAGTTTAGTTGAGAAAATTTACTTTTTTTGTATTACTAACACATTGGATTTTTGTTATACAAATTGGCCAATTTTAAAATCAGGAAGTTTCGCCTATTTGGAACACCCTGTATCAGGCTAAATTATCAGGTTAAATTTAAATGGTAAGTGCTCATTTGAAATTTAGTTAGATCAAGAATCAAGTGGATTTGTTCCTAGTTTTTTACTTGTATACTTTTTGTATTATTATTGATCTATTTTAATAGATATAAATGGTAAATAATGACAGTATTATTGTTTTATTTAGAGATACTGGATATTTCAATTCCTATAAAACATTGACAATTAGTCATGTACTTTTAATCAATCAATTAAACTTGTTGAAAAAAATTACAGATGTAAATTATGGCTTTGATGATATTATAGTTTGTGTATAAATAAATAAATAAGCGTAAGTGTACGATTAAGCAGAGATTTACGGTACTGTACAGTGTACAGTTTTTTTTTCTTATTCAATTCTTTACTCTGTTCACAATGCCACGGAGAAGAAGAAGAAGACGGAGAGGAAGAAACATAGAGAGAGAAATAGAGGAAGAGAGAGAGATTTATAACTTTAACTTATCAGCAGGCCATAATACACATACCTCAACTGGATTATCAAAACAAACTTTTATACATACAATTGTTCGTTTCAAGAACAAAATTTAATTTTTTAAATTCCTTGGACTTCAACAGGGTGAAATTCATTCAATTCATTTAACTCCAAGTATTTTTCATCACAAACACACTCATGTTTAGATGCATGTAGTATAAACTACAGATATAAGAGCTCCATCTTCATGCTTTATACTCTATACTATTGAATTTGTACACTGTAAAATACTGTACACTGTACACACCACACACACATTTCGGTATTCTGTACTTTTGAAATCCTCCGTCTTGCGTCCTTTACATTTGACATATTACACGCATAACTGGTAAATGAACTAAACAAATGAACTATACTTGTAACACATGTACAATGTACAACGTAATGACTACAAAAAATACAAAATACAAACTGCTGACAAACGTCATTGTAGATGTAGTATTCAGTATCTAGTAAAAACTTGATAAATAAATTTCTTGCTTCTCATTTTAGAGTCAAAAGTTAAAAAAATTATGACACATGGCATGAGGTCTTTTTGTTTTTATTTTCCAGAAAAGTGTGAAAAAACTATAGGACATTTACAACATTTTTTTTAAAAAAAAAAGGTTCTCCATTCTCCATTCACAATGGCATCAAAATAAGCCAAATGACTATTTTTGCTATTTAGCTCGTTCTCTCTCTCTCTTTCTCTCCCTCACACTCAAACACACACACACAGTGTTTTATATTATAGTTTTCAGTCTCATTTACGCAAAAAGGAAAGGAAAAAAAATCTAGGACAGTAGCGTAAGTACGATAGTAGTAGTATTATTATTGTGATACAACAACATGCCTTTACAAATAGTTTTATATCATTCCTCTGCACTGTGTACTCTGTAGATATTAGATATAGTATACGTACGTAGGATTGAGGATATGCATAAAAGTGAATATTATGCATACATTTGACTGTTGAACAATCTCTCATATACTTTATATGTACAACATACATAATATACATGGTACAATTTGTCTGTATGTAAAATATCTCAATCATATTATATATCGTGTAAACATACATATTTTGCAACAAATTTCAGTCCTACATATTACATATACACATATACATATGTATACGTGATACAATCATCATCATAATATTTCAATAAGTTAAAAAAAAACAGTACCAGCTTTACTGTGAACTGTGAGTAGTGAGCAAAAATCTATACAATATACAATATACACAATAATATACATCCATCCACAAAACTGACATGTGAACTGTACTTACATATACTACATACGAACAGAGTTCCATGTGCACACACTTTACATATTGATGCAGTAGACAGAGAGGAGCGAGGCAAAGTGAGAAAATAGAGACAAACAGAGAGAGAGAGAGAGAGAGAGGGAGCAAGTAAAAATAAAATGGAACTGTTGATACCAACACTATTTAATAATCATTTTTACATTATTATTATTATTATTTACTATTTAGTATATATGGAAAGAGTTTTATATTTTATATGTTATACGCAGTGTCAACTGCGTAATAAAGTACGAAATGGCAATAATAATATTACTTATCATAAATCATAACTCATAACATTCACAATTCACAACACACACAAAAAAAATTTATGCATTTTCCTATTATTTTATTTTATCAAAACCTTTTTTTTTATTCCTTTAAACTTTAAAGTTTCAATATTATGATCACTGATATGAGTAGGAGATACGAGATTAAATGAATTTGAAAACATTGAAATAAAATTGAATTGTGGATTCTGTGATGAGTATTGAGCATTGAGTATTGAATAGCATGTACAATTTGTCCACAACAGATAAAAACTTTGAATTTTCAGTTTGTAGTTATAAACAAAATTGTAGTAAATAATAAATAATCATAATAATATTATATTAAGTACACATAAGATTTATCAATATTTAAATCCATAATTCTGTTTCGAGAGAAATGAATAAATAAGTAATATTCGTAATATACGTATTTTTCTCGGTGTTTTATATTTATAATTTTTCATACATTTGAATTTGCATGTAAATTATATATATATTTTATTTCTTCTTCTACCTAAGAATGTCGCCCTGTCGCATTCTATTCACATGAGACGATGGATTGGATTCATTCCTAGATATAGTAGATAGTGTACTCTCCACTCTCTCGTCTCTACTCCTGTATCCTGTGTAGATACTAGATACATACTCTACTTTCAGACTTGAGACAGTTAATGAAAAGTGGGACTATGCCAGATCTCCAGCGTGATTGAAATAAAATACTACGATGATGACTACTACCATGTACAATGTACAATGTGCATAATATAGCATATAGTGTCTGTATGTAGTATGTAGAATGTCTACAGTCTACAGACTACAATATAATAATATAGTGTGTCGATTGCATTTTATAAGAGACACATAGACACACATATAGAGTCTACATGTGTCGTCAAAAAATAGAATAGAGGAGATAGATAGTAGATGCAATCATGTACTTACTACTTACAAGTGTAACCTTTACGCTTCACCATTCGTCTTTTTAAAATTCTCTTCTTCTTTCGTTCTTTCTGATACTGATTTCTGATACTTGTTCGTTTTATTTTTTCTCTTCTTCTTCTTCTTCTTCTTCTTCTCTGTATTTTTTTCATAGTATTAATAGACAAGCATTTATTTGCTGAGCAACTTTAAATTACATTATATTTGCTTCATTTGCTCATGCATTCATCACTTTACTGTTTAGTATTTAGTATTTAGTAAACAGTGGTAACCCAAACCGATACCGATATGATAATGATAATGATGATGATAGTACTTTTAGTTGACTTTACTTTACTTTTTTTTTCTACTTTTATTTATACATATGCATTGAACACTGTACACTGCACATTGTACATTGTACATTATAAAAAAACACATAAAACATTAAACTCAAAGCTCAAAGCTCAAAACTCATGTTCTCTCTCATGTGTATTATTCATATCTGTATTCTGTATATTATATTATGCAAACTAAGTACATTGTACATTGTGCATTTACCACATTAATAATTGTGTGTTTGTCTACTTGGATTGGATATGAAAGAGTGATACACTGACTTGTGACTTTTATATTACACATAATAATAATAACTACATAATACATGCATGTACTTATGTTTGTGTTTTAATGTGCTACAGTATTTTATACTTACTGTTCTTTAGAGTTTTAGAGTACAAGTACGAGTACAGGAGAGTTGGTGTTAGTGCTACTACTAGTACCAGCGCTAGTGCATAATTACAAGGATGTGTAATGTGTAATAATGTGTAATATAGGATAGGAATATTCTGATTCTGTGTATTTTGTGTAATGAACTGCACAATGTATAGATACTTTATTTGAGAGAGAGAGAGAGAGAGAGAGAATATCCGTGAATCTTTATGCAAAACAAATGTGTTTTTTTGGTTCTTTTTTCCTTTGGTATTTTTAGAATTGAGAATCACGTCAGTCACTCATTACTTACATGGTAC
>JABASP010000206.1:0-68060 GCA_019776565.1 Sminthurinus signatus
CGTATTTCTCCAAATATTTACCCAGCTTCAAATAGTAGCCCCCCATATGGGCTAAAGCATTACGTACATACCAAGTCTTCAAATAGTTACCCAGGGTAATTATTTGGAGAAATACGGTACACATCCAAACACTTAACGCTGTACTCTTGTATGCTTGTACTGTGCATGCAGAATGCAGATAGGCAGCGAGAATTATATTATGGGGCAAAAAATTCCGGGTGGATATCAAATATCAAATATCTAATGACGAATAAACGAAGGGAAAAAAACAGGTACGTAGGCAAATTGCTTGATTCTATCGTTGCAATTATCCCTGCACCTGTTTAATTACAAATTTTACATAAAAACTGAAATATCTAGAATCTTGAATCTTGAAACTAGGAACTACAGCAAATGGAAAGTATATAGAAGCTGTTGCTCAGTGTAAAGTACTGTAGAGTTGAAAATTTCAACTTTCAAGTCAGATCGATTGGTGAATGATGGAGATGGTATGTCTAAAAGATCGACATTCGACATTGGACGTTCATGGCTTGTGTAACATAATACAAAATACAAGAGACTGAATACTAAATACTGAATGCTGAATACTAAATATTGAATATTAACCACCACTCAACAACCAACTGGGATTTCTGTACATTGTACATGCAAAAAGGGAAAATATGATCCTGATTGTTTGACTTTTGAATTTTGAATTAATTGCATTTAGCGTTCTACTCTCATGGCCCACAGTATATTTCAGCGAATAATAATATCAATAATGGTATTGATGATTCTCATCATTAGTATCATTAGTTAACGTAGAATCCGTACAATATTATCCATTTTACAGATACACTGTCTGCTGTCTGGTATGTGTATGTAGGTGAATTTTACGTCTATGTCTACGTCTGTTTTGTAATAAACCATATTTAAAGTGAGCTATGTATTGTATGTGCGTGCATGTAATGACGACACATTTTTATATGCGAATGATGCGTTAAGTAAATACTAAATACATGTTTATTATATATCTTTATATTGTTGAATAAAAAGGAATTCTGGGACTATATTGATACTTTGAAACAATGTAAAATGTACACTGGTGGTCGGAGTAGCTGATCCTAGTTGTGATAGGGACCATGTCAGTGGATAAATGCACAAACAACTCCTAGTTTATTATTACTGTTATTTAGCTTGGGTTGGATGAGGCAGATTACGGGGGAAAGGGAAATTGTATGTATTTTTCAAATAGCATATTCATAACAAATCATATTGTAGATATTATATATATCAATTCACAATATCAAGAATCAAGAGATGTACTTAATACTTAAGTAATACGGTTTGCGTGGTTCTTCTGACTTCTGACTTCTGACTTCTGACTTGTGACTTGTGACTTTTAGCTTCACTTCAATTTCACCAGGGTCAAAAGGTGCCATGCAAAAAACTGGTTTGTACCTTGTATCAAAAATACTGCTTATCTGTATCTGTGCTGTTGATAGTTGATAGGGGCTTTCTTTCAGAATTCAGAATTCAGAACCATAGAATACGATACATGTGCACATTGTGCAGTGTGTATAGAAAAATGCGTAAAATCATCTGACTCTGCCCATCTTATCAAATCTGGACTCATCCTCAGAAATCAGTGAGTTTAAACTTATGAGCATGTTTTATATACAGTACACTGTATTCAAGATCCACAAAGTTACATAATACATCACCAATAATCAAATTGAGGAAAAGGGAAACAAATCAGCAATTTCTAGTCAAGATGAAACTGTACTGATTTCTTTCCACTAAAAGCTGAACACTGAACACTGTGAACAACAGCATAAGAACACAAGAAATTTTCATCATCGTAACTTTCTTGTTCTTTCTTAATGACTCTCAGATCTTAAAGCTCATTACTCCCCTCTCTTCTCCCTCTCTCTCATTTACTTAGTTGTAATAAATACAGAGAAAATGCACAACGAGCAGACTGCACCTCCTACTTGACTTGCACTAGGACAATCTAGTCTCATATCATCATGTTCAATGTCCAATGTTCAGCTTGTCTTGTCTTCTGTTTTCACTTACAGGATGAACATAGTGTACCATGTCTGTTTACACTTTATGCTGCTCCTGGCTTGGCCTGGTCTGGAAAAGATGTCTACTTGGCACCTCAGGTGAAATTCTTATATACAGTACATCCACGTTGCTCGTAGTACAAGTATCTTGAAGGAGTTGCGAGACAGGCTGCAGCCTCGGTCAAGTATCCACAATCTACAATCTACAAAGATCTAGAATCTAGAATCTAGAGTCCAGAATGCTAAATGTTGAAATTTGAATAAGTACAATTTTTCAAGAAATTAAGTGTAAAATGAATATGCATACACGACGTTGTACAGGTGCTAAGACATAGTAAACTTTGCGCAGCATTGAACGTTGAACGCTGAGCACATTGTACATTTTTGTCCTCTCAGGTAAAGTAAATAATATTTATTTATTTTTCAATGTTTCAAATGAGGAGAGGTGAAAAGGAGCTCTTCACAATTACCTCTATTTTTACATGTGCTCGTTATACTTATACCTTTGTACTTGTATTCTTTTTTGTTCATGTTTGTGTGTGTGTGTGTGTGTGTGTGTATATTTGATTACGATCAAAATGAAATGGGCTGTTTCATGTGAATAAGTGGGCGTTCTATTACTACTTCCACCGGTGTTTTTTCTTACCAAGGCTCTGTCAAATGCATACTCATTCTTTTCAAGTCATACACACAAATACAAAATACAAATACATTTGACTTTATACTTTATACTGTATATTATTGTTGTGGAAAAGAAAATAAATACTTATACACATACAAAAAATGAACACGCGTAATGTCCAACTTTTAACTTTCAACGTTCATCCTCCTACTTTATTGGGTGTACAGTGTAGAGTGTACAGTGTAGAATATTACCCATTATAATATTAGATATAATAATGTTGACGCTTCCAATTCGCTTCAAATTCGAGGAAAAACTCCATGTAGATATTTCTAGGTATAGTTTTTTTACAAGTAGTTCTATCTCCACTGCATCGCTGTATCATAAAGGTAGGGGAACGATGATGATGATGATAGTGAAGACACTCCAAACTCCAAACTCCAAACGTACATGTAATATGTATTGTATATTGTATATATGCGAGGAAGTACTTAAGTACTTGAGGAAGACACAATCATACATCAAAATATCCTAGTTGTCCTACTACTCCTACTCCTACTACCACTTTTACTACTGCTACTTATTACTTATTACATTTTCACAGGTATCATAAGTAGTTGTTGTATGCTGTACAGCTGCAATTTATTATATTAGACTACTCTCTTAACCATCAACCCTATTACGTGTACGAGTAGGAGTAGGACAAAAAAGATAGTATGAACATTGTAAAAGAACGTGGTGGTTTGTTGTCCGTTGTCGGTTACTCTTTGTCCATGGATTCAACATTCAACAGTCAGTACAGTTTTTGTGACTGTGTAGACATTATGCTGACAAAATCTTGTATATTTTCATTTTTATGCTGAGTTGAAACTTTTCAATGTCTTTTTGTACAAATTAATATCATATCATTGATAATGCAAAGGGTGGACGATGGACGATTGACGATGGAAGGGCTTTAGATTTTATGTAGTATCACAAGTACAGTACATGTACATTTTCATATTTGTTACATGTATCCTGTTGATTGCCTTTCTTTAAATAAAATACAGTTGATTCTGACTGCAGTCCATCTGTGTACTTATCTACTAGGATCAACAAGTTATTATTCATAAAGTCATACACAAAATTCATAAAATCGTCCGCATTGACATTCATGGAAGCCCAAAACTCAAAAATAGTTTAAATGCAGAGGCATCAAAGGTTTTCATCAATTCAATCCACAGTTCATACCTGAATGTATTCAAGCTGAACAATTCAAAAGGAGTAGGATGGTGTTGTTACTGTATTTTATTTATCTTAGACAGACCAAGCCAGGCCAGGCCAGGTGAATATGAACTATGGACTATTGGACTATGGAGTAAGCGACGAATGTCGGATTTATAGATAGATAAGTAGAATTTCGTAACGTTTTATTTCGTATCTATAACCCGTACAGTATAATATGTACCTATTTTGGACGTGAAATCATCCACGGTTAAAAGTTGGCTCTAAACTCTAAACTATACATTATACATATTACATATGTACGTGTGTGCATTGTGCATAAAAAGATGTAGATAGTAAAACATGAACAGAAAAAAAACAGCAACATTTCCTCTTTATACTTTTTCAATCTTTTGACCGTTACATGAAAACGTAACGTCCTACCGGGATTACGTCCAACTGGAGTACGACCCTGTTTGCTATTTGTTTGTCTTTTACTTATGGGCTTATTTAAACAGTTAGCTGTAAACAAAACGACACTGATACGCTGCCCAGATAAATAAATAAGTAATTTTGGTTGTTGGTTAAGAGTCGAGTGGGACAAAATACAGAGAGAGAGAGGAAGAGGAAAAAAGTCTTCCATCATCTAGAATCTAGAAACCTTGCCAATTGTTCCAATCTCATTTCTCTATTCTCTATACAAAACGTACATGTTATAAATTCTATATATTTCAGAGTCCATCCAAGTCCAACTCCAATGTCCATCCTGCAGGTATAATAAATTATGCAATTATATCCCTCTAGGCCGACACCCAAAGGCTTTGCTCAATTTGCAAATGCAAATTTCCTACATGTGCTTATTATACCCGTATCTTCTATGTTGGACGTTGGATGTTGGATGTACTGTATTGTGCAGGTTGGTTTTATTTATTTATTTTTTAAAAAGTAGCAGTAGTCAGTAGCCCCGATGCTTGATGCTCGATGCTTAATGGAACCAAGTACAAAATGCACACAAAATACTAATGCTAATTTGCATCGTACTACGGTGTGCTTTTGCTTGAGTTAACAGTTGATGGAAAAAATTCATCAGGCGTTGCGGCTTGGTGTTATTTGTTACTTGTTAGTTGACCATCCTCTAGATTGTACATTGTACATGTTCTAGATTCTAGATGTATGTTGTGTAATATAATGTGATGTAATTTAAATATAATTTATGTTTGTCAAACCATGAAAGGTAATGCGAATGAAACAAGAGCAGTTTTGCAGCCATTTCCTTGCACTATCTAGAGATGACGACGAAGAAGAAGAAACAGAAAAGAATGGTAGCAAGTAGTGTATTGTTTGTTGTTGATGATCAATGATCAGGTAGGGAGTTTAGAAGTTAGAAGTAGAAACCGCAACGTAATTTTGTTGTAGCCAAATTTGCATGAAGAATTAAATGTAAAAAATGAGGAAAAGGAAGAGATGTATCTATAGCTCCCTGCTCAATCTTCAATGCTCAGTGTTCACTGTGTTTAGTTAGCCTTATTTGATATAGTAATGCTAATATAATAATTCAATAGAAAGTACTGTTATGATTGGATTGGTTTTAAAAAAAGTTCTTTGCTCAGCTCAGTTCAGGTGAATGTAATGAAGGGTAATCTAGAGAAATTAAGTCAAGTTGTTTTGAGTCTTGAGACTTGACTTGCTCTTGTTTTTCTTCTTGTCTTCTTGTTGTTGTTATTATATGTACAAAGAGAGCCAGTGCCAGTGCCAGTTTACATTATTCCAACTCAAACCAATTACTTCATTACACATGTGCAAGGAGGAATGAGCAGGCATTAGTCTCTTCTCCTTAATGTAAAATGTACATTGTACATCTCATAATACGATGTCTGACATAATATTGTATTGTAGTTCATGCTGTGCTTGTCTATTACCTATGTATTACTTTGTGTCTACATTCTACATTCTACATTGTACATGTTATTCATTGCGACTTTTCAGAAAAAATGTTAAAAGCATCAGATACCAGACGAGTCTCAAGTCTCAAGTTGCAAGTCTCAACTAACACTTAAACTCGCGGATACTCAATCCACTGCTCAAAAAGCTAAAAGCCACGCCAAGCCAAGCTTTTGGATTTTGGAATTCGGAATTCGAAAGGCTGAGCTTTGGTTCAAGTTCCTCCAAATCTTTTGTGATAGATACTATAGATACTACATGTACATTGCCTAATGACTATAATGACTATTAATCGGTCTTTAGCATGTATCCACCTACTGGTTTTTCTCTTAAAAAGATTAAGTTGAGGCAAATGCGAATGTGAATGTGAGTTCTGGGTAGTTATATAATATTATTATTATGTAAAAGCTGTACC
Source organism: Sminthurinus signatus (assembly GCA_019776565.1). Classification (NCBI taxonomy): domain Eukaryota; kingdom Metazoa; phylum Arthropoda; class Collembola; order Symphypleona; family Katiannidae; genus Sminthurinus; species Sminthurinus signatus. Next base: position 6,230 of record JABASP010000206.1, read on the forward strand.
TAAAGACACATTTCTCTTCCAAATTTCTGGTGGTGTCTCCCGCTGTTCACTTAATACACTTACACGGCCATTACACAAATGAAAATTGCACTCATATCCAAATTCGAATTCAAATCTGTGGATTATGTAGCGTCGTAGCATCGTACAACAAATACACAATACACATGCTTGCATATCTGCTCAGTTAAATTAGTATTGCAATTATAAATCATAACTTAAGGACGCCAGCTACTTGAGCTTCAAACAGAGTTTTTCTAGGAAGTGAGACGACGTGAAAGCTAAGTTTCAAATTTAAAATCTGCATACATGCACAAAGTGTACAATGTTATATTGATGACAAATATTGCAGAATGAATTAACTGCACCTCTTACATAAGCCATTGAAATTTGAAAATTTGCAACAAACAACAACAAGACCAGTGAACTTGATGAATGTTTCGTGGAGATTAAATTTATGCATCATTATAATTGTCTACCTGTTGTTGCTAAAAATTTCCTCGAGCTATTGTTTAATATAGAGAGAGACGATTTGAGTGTCTCGATTTGTATTTTGTATGTTACACATTTGAATTGCTGTCTGGTTTGATTTGGTTTGGATGGGTTTGTGGCGACTCTGTAATCTGTAATCCCAGTTAACACGGTCAATATCTTGACGGACGACTTTAATAAAAATTAATTCAACGTTAATTCCTAAATAACTATAAACTATAAAGGCTTAAGGATGGATGTACTCACATTCAGTACTTGAATAATCGTATACGTACTCGTAATAAATATCAACATGAAATGGTAAATGGTTCGTATGCTAATTTGCTCGATTTACTTGGTTTACTTGGTGAATTCCACTTGACTCTGTAAGAAAAATGTTACCTGTTCACTGTCCATCTAACATCAAAGGTTGAAGATTGAGCTGCTCACTCTTCTGCCCATCTAACAATAAGATATGAGCATCAATGGCTATTACATTTTACAAGTATTACATAGTTTTCTATGGTTGTTTTACACATGCAGGAGTGACGATGGCTTAAGTGCTTCTGTTTTTGTAAAGCTCTAATCTACACTTAATATCCCTGTGATAAATTGTGTCTGTATGAGGTATGAGGAGAGCACAAACTCATAGCCATACCCATGCCCACTTTTATTCTGTACTATACTTCAATCAAAAATGGCAAATGGAGTGTTCTCTTCAAGAGTCAAAGTCAAAGTCAAGAGTCAAAAAGAGTCAAACATTCCTGCAACCATTTATCTACATATGGTAAGACATATGTACTTGCACACATAAGAATACAATTTTAAACTGCAAATTGCAAATTGCATCTGATGTGATTTCATTTTATTATTCATGATTACACGTCTAATGTCTAATGTATAAAAAGATAGACACGCGAAAAATGTTTGCAATTTTTAATCGAATAACGACTAACAGTGAAGACTGAAGATTTAAGAGTCAAGTGCAACATTAAATCTTCAATCCTCTCCACTCACAAATCAGTTTTATTTTCTCCTTTCTGCAACTTCTTGGTTCTTGGCCTTCTTGCTGCTAAATATGTAATTTTATTACAAAAAGGGATGATGAAGGAGCAATATCAATTTATACACAATCTACATGAATAAATGCAGGAATGCATGATGCATGCATGTCGGAATATGTACATTTTATGCACATAAAATTTGCATCGTATGAATTTGATAATTGTTCCTGTTATAGTTATTGCTATCGCCATTGTGGATGGATGGATGAACTGAATATTGCAAATTTATAATTTATACCCCAGGACATTTTTATATCTACTTTTTGAGAAAAAGGAGTAGCTCGTAGTTGGTAGTTGGAATTTAGTATTTAGTATTTAGTAGTGCAAGATGCAAAGAATTTTACTTGTACATGTGTACAAATAAATTTCCTGATATTTATTACTTATTCTTTATTTCTTATAACTTATAACATGATAAAATATGGAGAATGGAGAGGTTTGGGAATTAAGAATTGAGAATCTAGAATCTATTGAGATTGAGATGATGCGCTTCACACAATTACACAACAACAACTACACAGATTTTAAGAGTGTCTATTAAACGTTCAAGTACCATGGTATTAACAATAATGAATGTATCTACAACCAAAGTACAAAATTAGAAACTCCCAGTTAATTACAATAGTGGTTTGTTGTTTGAAGCATGTCAAGAGAGGTAAAAAGAAGAAGAGTGGAGAAGAGGGAAAAAAACCTCTTTTGTATTCCTTCCACTGAACCAGTTTACGCCTTAAAAATCCAACAAGTCCAAATCCAAAACCAAGTCCAATCCAAAGTCAAATCTATCTATCTATCCTTCCACTAACAATCAGTCACATTCTCATTCACTTGACTGTAGTCTGTAGTCTGCACTTGACTCGATTTGACTCGATTCCACTTGACTTGGGTGAGAGAAAACTAATGTGGACTTTGTCTATTGAATACATGAATATGAGTATGAACAGGGCTGCAGTGAACTGGAATTCCATTTCCAATTTTTATCACGAACACAAGAAAAAAATAAAATATATATCATCATCAAGATTATTATTAATACGATTATCTGTATAATGTACAACAGAATTTGTAGATGAAAGGATATGGGTGCGTGCAATTTGGATGGTGTAGTATTAATAAATGTGTGTGAACACTGAGCACTGAGCATTGACTTGTGAGTGCTGTGGACTAAACATCTTAGGACTAGAGAAATGTTTTTTGAACTTTTAATCCTCCAGCTTGCGGCACACAGATACACAGATACTTTTATATCACCTTTAATATTCTATAATACTATTTTTTGTAAGGTTATAGATTCACATTTTCCCAGTCCCAGGTTTAGATAATTCTTAATCGTAATCCATCACCACAGTAGAAAGTAGAAACTCAAAACTTTAAGCTTTTATCTATCTTATCAAAATACATAAAAAAAGAAAGAAAAGTAGCCAAAAAGCCCTACAAGTAAAAAACCTCGGATGAAAAAAAAACAGTTATCAATTTTTTATATCTATATCATCTGCTTGTGATAAATCTGTCCCGATTTAATTATCATTACTACTGCTATAATTACACATATTGAAGACTGAAGGCAATCCGAATTCTAAAATACTTGTTCTTTGTATATGTTCTTTATTCTTTATGTATGTTAAAACTACTAGTAACTAGTACTATGTAATAGATAATAGGATTGCATGACTTTAAAGTAACTTCTCTTGTTCTATTTTTTGACCGCTTTTTTTCTTGTTTTATCGCCGTAAGGTCCTTAGTCCGCTCCTGGTGATAAATAATAAGTAAACGATATAATTATTATTTGGTTAAGCCGATTCATTCCTTCATCCTCATTCCTCAAGCTTTTGTAATTAAGACATTTCCTTTCATACTTTGGCATCTACATGGATAATGGATAAGGGATTTCTATCACAGTTATATATTGATCATGTAAAGCCTTCCTTTTTGAGCAAAGCTGTTTATAGTTTATTGTTTATAGAAGCAGCTGGAGGATCCAAGACAAAGGAGACGGGAGACGGAATAAAAATTGATAAATGACTTTGAACCAACTAATAAACTAAATAATTAAATGAGAAGTGTACAAATGACGACTCACTCACTCAGTTCTATCCAGGAAGAAGTAACAACTAGCAAATAGAAACAGCGAAACAGGGAATTCTAAATTAACCAGAGAAAGTTGGATACAGGAGTTGGATAACATGTTACATTTTACGGTGGTGGTGAAACAAATTGCAACCTATGAAGAACATGTGCCTACTGACTGTTGACTCTTTACTGTATATTCTGTAGAAGTTACTTTGGCCTACATAGAACATTGATGTTTAAGGTTTATTTGATACAAGAGAATTGTCAAAGTTTTAAGATCAAGCCATCAAAGTTCACAGGGCACGTGTATGTATGGTTTTCAGGTATATGCATTGTACTTTTAGTAGAGGAAACAAAGGAACGAGGAACAAGAAACTTATACTCTGGTAGATTTCTCGCTTTCCTTCTGTGCGCATATACGCATGAAGGGAGTAGTGAGTATTGAGTATTGAGTAGCTACGCTTTTCCTGCGGAATCGAAACAGTTGGTATGGTATGGTTTGGTTTGGTCTGAGTTCGTCTGGAGTTCAATCCCAAATGAAGGAAGCACAGAAGCCTCCTTTGTGGTCTCGTAATCTCTATTCAAGTGTCAAAGTATAGATTACATAGCCCTCTTTGTATAGATCCAAGCACAATGTATTTTGTGTTCCGTATTCCGTATGCACCCATTGTCTTACATATTATTTACTTCACTCCCGTCTACGCTTTTCTTCCTTCCAGTCTATCGATATTTCTAGATTCTAGATTCTATTGTTTGATATATGAAGTTTGAGGTATCAACGCCAATCCCAATACCAGTACCAGTGTCGACCACAATCCATATGCCTTTGAGACTTTTCATTTTGATAGCATTTCATCCTGGTACAAATGTATGTACATTGTACATGTAGCTCTTAATTTCCCTGTTTCTAGTTTCTAGATATTTATGTAATTCCTTTGAACTGTATAAAATATACATGTACACCGAGCTCAAATTCCCTCAAAGCTACCTTTTTTACTCCTGCATTTGTTTGTTATTTATTATTTATGTTAACCTAATCAAGGTAATGAATACTTGCGTAGGAGTACATGTAGAATCTAGATACATCTACATTTAACTTTACCTTTACACAGAAGGAGCTTCCTCGTATTTACAGCTAAGAAAAAGTCCATTGATGAAGTAACCCCCATAAATTCAAATCAAAATACAGTATTTTACGACATGAGATATCAATATCAACATCAACATGTCATCAAGGTTCAATGGACCAAAGTCGTAGAGAACATGTAAAATCAATTTTGTCCAAAAAATGAAAAGAGTCAAAGTCAAGTTCATTGGATGGTAACATTCTGTACTCTGTATTCTGTAAAAAGGAAATTTGCATACACATCCTTATCATGTGTACTGTATATTGGAACTTGTGGCAAAAAAAACTCCAACATATACAAAGAAAAAAAGGTAAAAAACCTGATCAAAATCATACTCTTACGCACCATATTTCCTATTTATTACAAAGCATTGGCGTTTGTTATGTTTGTGTATAATACGAATTATGGAATACGGAATACGGAAATGTTGGAGAGATAGAGTTTAATTAACTAGTGATAAATATGATGGGGGAGTGATGTTTAGATATCATATGCTGCGTACTCTATACGCTTGGCTTGAGGCTGCCGGCATTCAATTCACTTTGTATTAAATTATATATGATTTGTTTGTTTATAGTTTATAGTAGCGTAGTGTACGGTGCACAGTGTAAGGTTTACTGTTTACTGTTTACGGCCTTTAGCCTCTGCGGTTTTCCAAGCACAACTAAAAGCATGTTTTGAATTAGATTTTATATGCATCCGCAAAAAGTGGACATTTTCTCATAAATTAAATTAGAGAAACACATACATGTGCAATGTACAATATATGCAGTACGCAAAATTTCTGATGCTTGATACTTGATACATCATAGAGAACAGTCGTCAATACGCATAAATGTACACAAGTAAAATCCATGTGTCGAATATGTATGCGGATTGTACGATAGATAGATATTTGTATGGAATGGACGAGCATCAGTTTTCAATAGACAGTGGTGGTGAATGAGAGAAGGGAAATAGAGAAAGAATCGGTTGGTCGGTGTATTTTGTCTATTGACTACTGACATCCCGTTAACATTTCCCATTCAGAGTTTTCCTAATGAGATGATTACGCTACTTGACTACTTGACTAATACCAATAAATAAACAAAGAGAGAGAGAGAGAGAGAAACTGGCTGACTGATACACATTACTATTTTTTATTACAACAACAACAAGACTGCTTTTCATATTCCATATGTTTCGTACGCATATTCGATTTCACCATTTGTAATGTAATTTATACTGCCAATTAGAAGAGAAATCAAAGGATTGCACCAACTTTTTGTTCCTTTTATATAAAAGTCAAAGCCAAAATCAAACTGAAAGCTCAATACCTCGAGTCAAGGCACAATAATCATTATTGTAAATTTTGAATTTTGACTTTTGACAAGGAAGACTTGCAGCAGCGAGAGCAAACTAAATTAAACTCAAATGCAAACAAAACAGGATGAAAAGTTTACAAAGGAAAAGCATTCATTTTATCTGTACATGTGCTTTGAAAATTCATAATTCATAATTTTCATGTTGAACTGATTGATGTCATATCACTCACTCTCAAATCATACAGACAGCCATCCTTTGATTTGATTTGACTTGAGTTTGGAGTCTCATTTCATTTCATTTCAATTCAATTTAGTTTTACCTACCAGACTACAAACTACAGACTTTGAATTTTCGGTCGTACCAAAAACTAAATTGAACTAGTTTAATATGTTGTAGTAGCCAGCCGAACACTAGCCGAGAGCAACAACAGCAACAGAAGCAATAATAATAATAATAATAACAAAAACATTGATAGGTCCTTATTTCAACTTTATTGCGGTAAAAGTCATGCATAACTTATTATTATTATTGTTGTTGTTTTGATGCCCATTATTACTGTAACATGATACTTCATTGTTGATGTTATTGTTATTGGTATTGGTATTGTTGTGTATCCAATGATTACACGTTGGTTCAGACTTTTGAAAATATTTATGTCAAATATTTGGGCTAAAATCCAAATCCAAATCATGTATATCTAATTCAAACAGTACTACAATAATTGCGTATGTGTATGAGATGTTCCTGTAATTTGTACTGAATTGATACATTTATTTATGTGTAACACACACTCACGTATGTAGCATGTATTCAAATGGAGGAGACCCTGCTGAACTTCAATTGAAGATTTGAATATGTGGAAGATGGATTGTTTCTTTATTAGGAGTACCGTTTTCCTTTGTATTCAACAAGAAGAAGAAGTATCCAAGATTTTTTGGAACGTTATATGTTATATGGAGAACACAACATTATTATTGCACGTAATATAGGTCATAAAAAGACATCCATGTTTTTTATTTTTTCATAATTCATAATTCATATTTATACCATAATAAAATGATTGTGTATAAAAATGGAACTTTGAAACCAGAAAACCAGAAAAAAACTTAAAGTTGCAGAGGACGCACATTTTTGTTCAACTCGTAATATTGAATATTGAATACTTTCACCAAATGCCACAAACCAAATGAGAAATGAGGTAAAAAAACTAAGAAAGCTTTTTAATTTTTTGAACCTCGATGCACTTGTACAGTTTATTTATGCACATGGATACTTTTGTAATTTACCTAAAGGCAGTAGCAAATAGTCAATAGTCAACAGTCAAAGTGTAGACATGTATGGTAAAAACGCGTACATGGGAAATGAAGAGCAAAGAAATGCACGAATACTACATACCGAAGCAATGAAAAATGATGAAGGATTCAATGGAATTACATGTCAGTGGAAGGAAAATGACACAAACCATGAGCTACTGTGTGCTTTATAGAGACTGTACTGTTGTACATTGTACATTTGCATCCAGCTCTTGCTTTTCCATAATAGATTGTGCTTGTTTCACATTCTTCGACAAAAAGGAGTAACTAGTAATTTTTTCATACATTTTTTCCTTCCGATGCTGTAAAAATACAGTACAGTTGAAGAGGCAGAAAGAGAGAAAGGCAGAAAAAGACAGAGAGAGAGAGAGAGAGAGAGAGAGAGAGAAGGATGTCTTGGTTTTCCTATCTGTGACGAACTTTATATAATACACACGATAGACGATAAACTTGTATCTACTTGTATTTGCTACTGTTACTGTTACTGCTGCTGATAGCTCATAGAGTTTTGCCTTGATAAATAAGCAGAACAGATCGTGAGCTGCGGATTTAAGTGGAGTACTCATTATTTATCATCATCGTCATCACCATTATTTAAATCTTGTACAGTGAATCCACTAGTATCTATATGTATTTTAGATACATCGTGCAACTATCATATCTATCCTATCCTATCTTAGCCTATCTTATCATACCACAACTCACCGAGAATGAGACGATACTTTTTTTGATTTGCGTGTATCTCTGTACTCTGTACATTGTACATTTAACATACAAATACGCATGCAAATACTGATAGATATCAATTCAATGAATGCGTCCACGTTTCATCCTTGTCTTCTTCTTTTTACTTACCATGGAAAAAAGGTACACATCATCGCGCTTCGATATTCGATATCCACGGCTTTATACATTTTGTATACCGACCTAAGCGAACGGAAAATTGTGGGACTTGTATTTGGTATTTGGCATTTAGTATACCAGTTAATGATCCCTCTTCCACGATTTACAATTATCTATAGCAAAACATCCTACACCTATACACCATACACATATAGTCATTTAAGCATTGCTTATAGATGATAGACGATAGAACAGCAGTTTTCTATTTCCTTACCAAAACAAAGATTTTTTGCTACAACTTTTTCCCTCAAAAATTTGTTTAACGGCAGCACTAAAATTTTATGGCACTTTCTGCTCATTTTGTATACATTTTTTGTAGGATGGATGAGTTTCACTTCAAGGATCATACAGAATGTAGAATGTAGAATGAGTAGCAACCGACAACTTGTACTTTTTTTAATAAAATGCACCTTCTTAATAACGGTGGAAGAGTGTATCGGTGGATCTTACAGCATATATCATACACGATACATCAGAAATAAGGATAGACGGAAGACAGAAGAGCTCATTACGAAGCCAAGTAAACAAATATAACGAAAAGTCATTAATTGCAAGTGAGATTGTGAGCCAGAAAAAAAATTGCTTTCATATTTCGTATCCCTTTCAGTTTCACATTGGCATTTGATTGGATTCAAGAAGGTTTCTTACCACGAATTACAAAGTATAAAAACTTTGAAACTAAATCCGAAATCCTCACCACTGCAAAACAAAGCAAAACCAGAGCTGCTCAAAAACACATTACTTTTTTCAGTTACTCTCACATCAAAACATGTATTTCTGTAACTGATCTTGACTGCTTGTAAAAAATGAGGAAATAAATTTTGTCCCTCTGACCTGGTCCTGCAGTTTGTAGTTTGCAGTTACTGTCACTATTATCTCGCGTGAGCCATATTGTCAAAAGTCAAAACAAAGGAATGTAAACTGCACAACTAACACACATCGTACATCAGAAAAAAAGGAAATATGAAATGAAGCACAAGACTCTTTTAATTTTTAATGTACTTCTCAGCCGACAAAATACCTTTGCGTAAACCTATACAATATACACTGTACACTGTACAGTGTGGACGATCATGTGTGTATGAATGTGTTATTCCTGAAGAATCGTTTTATCATACTGTAAGAATAGCAGGATGATTATGAGCACAAACTTATACTTCATTTCCTATACGCATACGCTTAGAAACTTGTGGCTACTCTTCATTCAACTATCTGCATATGAGTGCATAATTTATGCCAAGTGATGTTTTTTATTGTATTTTTTACTATTACCATTTGCCTAGAAAAACATTTATTCTACTGGTTCTGTAATGTGAATGTAGTTGTTCCTGTTTCCATCTGCCCATATAATACATTACACATTGTACACATAGATGCAATGTGAGCCGTTTGCCGTTTGCTGTTTGGGAGACAGACATTCAGGATTTGAGACAAAAAGGCAAAAAATATAAGTACGTGGACATAAACGAAACAAATAGTTTAGACAGGACAGTTTGTGACACTGATGCTCCTAGTAAAAAAGAAAAGGAATGAGAAGCTTGTGAGTAAACCTGAAACATTTACTTTATACTCTGTACTAGTTTTCGTTTTGTCCTTTATGCTCCAGCAATAATGCCCACACGCTCAAAGGAGAATGAACATCACATGTGTGTATACTTATATGATGCAAACTATGTTAAATTCTTGTACATTTTCTGACGTAATAATGCGCTTAAAATTTAAAATGTCACATGGAGTATGGAATATGTAGATGCAAGAAGAATAATCATCATTCTTTCGTTTTTTGAATTTTTCAAAATTCAACGTAAAGCTGGAAACGTAATACTGGATTTTGGACATGAAATATGGATCATGTAGAATGTAGATATTGTACATCACGTGTGCTTTTACTTTGAATTTTGAATGGGATAGAACAGGAACTTAGTGTAGTTTATTATGTTGTTAGACTTTTGCAGACTGTAGAAATTCCTCTCCCACTCCTGAAAGAGTTCATATAGCAAGCTTTCGGGCTTTCTCGCTTTCCCTTTAATTCTACCTTGGCTTTAAATTCTTATCGTTATCGTTAGCGTTGGATTAACGACATTTATAAATATTCTCTGCCACGATTTACACAAATGTTCAAATTAAAATGCTTTTTGCTTTGTTTTTTCCTCCAAAATCAAGTGAGTTTGCCTGCATTTATTTAGCCTCTCAGCTTGAAATGAAAAGTATGGTACAAAAAGTGCAACAAGTTGACGACTGCTAGTTTGTATGAAGTTTATATGATGATGATGACAATGATTATGATAACTAATATTGCACATTGTACGTTGTAAATTCAACTACAATCCAGTCTCGTTAATCTGTATATATGTGTGTATGTACTTTTGAATTTCCTTCTGACTAGATGATTATGTAAAAGTTGACGCATAATGCACAAATGCAGAACGTAGAATGTAGGCGAATTATTATGATGAGCAGAAGAGAGAGGAAGAGGCAGAAATGCCTCTGAATAAAACTAAACCTGTTCTTCACCTTATGTCATATCTTGTCGCCTCTTATCATTTCCACAGAATATTGCATCTACTCTTTCGCTCTCTTATCATTGACAAGAGATTTAACAGGATTGTATAAAAATATTTCATTTGTATTATTGAATTAGTCACACAAGGATGAAAAGACAGTCATAAAGGTAGAATTTATAAGGATGTGTAAAATTAAAAGGTGGATATGGTACGATATATTATATTATATGACTACAGACTACACTTTTCCCTTCATTCGTGTAGTCGTAGTCATCGTCATGACTTTGACTAGCAATTCTAGTTTTTCTCCTGCGAATTACATTTTATAATCATGTAAAATATAAAATGTGATTTTACTATCAAATGTCTTTAAAATTCAAAACATGTAGCAAAAATAGAGCATGTAACTTGTAACTTGCAGTCTTTTACAAATAACAAATGCTCTTTATGGAAAGATACTGCACTGCATTATACAATTTACAATTAACAATGTACATTGTATAGAAAGGATGTGTGTCAAAAAATTAAAAAAATGTCCGTATTCTTCATTCATGATATGATAGTGTTCCGTTGGACATAAACATAAACCGTGAGTCGTGCACCAAGTGTAATATTTTTATACATGACAACAATAACAATAATACTGTAATGGTATGAATGATAATATGATGAGGTCCTTTTTATTACCCCGTATTGTGAACAGTTGATAATTTAAGCACATCAAATTTATAACTATTCTGGCACAAGAAGTATCATCTCTATTCTGCCTCATGTCTTATAATATACCTATTACATATTCCATGCATTTACAAAGACACGAGAAGAGATAGAAGAACTCCTTATAAGTTTTGTATGCAAAAAAGTTAGGCATGATTCTATATTATACATTGTACATTATTTGTACGTTGGCATGAAAAATAAGACAAAACGGAAGAAGAATGTACCATATAGTTCATAGTGGACGAAGTATGAAAGACGATGGCATGAAATAGAATTGAACTGCATACTGAATTCTTAATGAATATCTACACCCTACAATAGTGCAAAAAATTGATAGAATTCAAAAGAAACAACATTAAAAAAGAACAAAAAGAAAAAGATAGCATTGCAGAAAATCATAGAAAAAACAGAAACTTTTATGCACATTCCGCCATATGATCAACTTGAGCAGTTTTTGCATGAGCCCAAAAATGAAATCAAAAAGTCCTTCGTTAGTAATTTCGTATTTTCAAAATCGGTGAAAAGGAGAAAATGTTTTTTGATGGAGAAAAATTAAAGTTCTAAATCCACTGCTATTTCAAACTCAAGAAAATTGGAAATGTTTAAACATTTTCCTAAGTTGCCCCACCAAGCTTGAGCTTGGGCCCTGGGTATTCATGAATCTCCTCGCGAAAATATTCACGACCAGATGGATCTTCCCATTCAAATACAAAACACACACATGCTAAAAAAAGTTAATATTTCCTACAGTTTCCGTTTGGCTTCCAATAAATTTATACGAGAAAAAAACAAGTTATTTACTTGTTTCTTGTTTAGTTCTTCTTCTGCTTCTTCTTTTTATTTATACTTTATACTTTTTACTACAATGTTTTTATTATTATTCTATTCACATATATTTACATATCGTACATTGGTTTTCCAAAAACATGCTACATCGTCCTTTTTTTTGAGGTAATTATGCCTTATTCATTTCCCCATTTCATATTATTTATTCCTAACGGATTTGCTGGGCTATTTGTAATGTGTACATTGTACATGCAGTTGCTGATGTGCATTGTGTATGTATCTAAATTCTACATTCTAGATTCTACATACTTTTGTTGACTTAGTTCATGTGTACAATCTTTTTATTTATATGGCTGAACAATTCACAATAATTTATTGCACAAGCACGTATCTACATGCACAGTTTTAGATTTTAGCTACTACAAGTTTATTTACAACCCTCGTAATCTTTAGTTTTTGTATTTTATTCCTGCTCAAGATAAAAGGAGGAATCTCAGTTGTCGTTTCCCTACATTTTTGAAATATTTTTATCTTTATCTATACTCGGTTGCATTTTATTGCTGCATTCTGCATCAGACGCATCGTACAATGTGCATATGTAAATACTGCATGCTGTTAAGGATGTGCAGAAGTGTGTAATGCAATTAAGAAAAATGACAACAAGATGCACACTTGTAGGTTGCAGTATACAGTATCAATGTTAAATGGACCATGCTCATCTCATGATAGTTATCTTTATATTATGCATAATCTTTAAAAAACCATGTATATAAAAGATACATGCATAAAAAATATACTGCAGGAAATCACCAACTGGCAGCCGTCATCTTCGAAGTCGTGGTGATGAGTTATGTCAAATTTCACTGCCTACAATCTCCAATCCTCCCTTGTCTTTGTTGTACAAAGTGTACTATAGTGATGAGTTGCATTGTGTTTGGTGTTTGTATTTGGGGGGATGATGTTTTTGTGAGAGATCGGCGTAAACTGTACAGTGTACACAAATATATGAATACAGAATTTGTGTAATAAAGAAACCAGAGGTTTTGTCTACCAAGGAACTTGTAATGTCGTGTTAAGTACTCTCACAGCCTGTAGATTTGCAAACAAATATATTAAATCTGTCCATGATTGTCGTAAACAGTCTGGTTGGTCTCAAGTATTCATGTTTCATGTAGAATCTAAAATGTAGAAATGGAAAATGTGGAAAAGTCGACAAACTGCATAGCATTAAAAATCAAGAATCAAGATTAAGAGAGAAAAGATAAGAGAAAAATGCAGTAGATGAACAAGTGAATATAACAAACACAACAAAACAAAGCATGGAATGGCATGGCATGCATCAAGAAAACAAGTAGCAAAAACCCCAGAGAGAAAGATACATAAGACATACGAGAAGACGAACAAGTACATTTATAATTCATACGAAAGAGGTTTAAAAACGGCAAACGGTAAATTTTTAGTCCTCAGGAAATAATTTTGTGAATCTTGTTTGTACCTTTTTTCCCTTGTAGTTTTTGTTGTTGTCCTTTTCGTTGCCTCATCACAAGCTTTTGATTTTTGATTCTTTTCTTTTTTCTAGTCATTTTTTTAAGTTTGAAGCAAAAATCCTATTTATTATATTTTTGTCATGTTTGTTTTTTTTCCAACGATGGTGCTGGTGATGATGAAGCCACATGCCAAAGATACATTTATTTTGTTTACGTTTGCATAAAACACGGTTGGATATCCTGAGCATTTTTCAACGTAGATTTCAGCTGAAGAAAGAAGAGAGAGGAAATGAACAGAATTGATACTCTCCTACGGGGTTTTGTGCATACATAATTATGATTTGCCTTTGTACTTTTCTGTGTACCTGAGCAAGTTTTCATTGTATTTCGTCCGTTCATCATCCTCGCAAGATTTCCTTCCTGTCTCATTTTTAATATACTTGCATTTTTCAGCTTCAAAATTCAACAAATTTAGAAAATGCCATCATAAGAAACCCCAATTAAAGGTAAAGTCGATGCATAAACGCAAAATAAATACCTGTTTGCTTCACATTTGAGGGTACAGGAAGAATCTATACTTTTTAAATTCCGTTTAAAAGCAAAATATCGTATGTATGAAATGGACACCAAATTCAATATTCAATATGATACCTCATCAATAGTTTCTCTATCTACTGCGTGTTTAAAGGAGTGTACAATGGTCATAAATACAAAAATACATGGAGCTTTCCTTTGATTTCAAAGTCAAAATCCTCCTAATCTTCCGGTACGGCACAGGACGAGTCTAATAAAAACACAACTTTATTTCTTGATCAAGAACATGTTTATAACCTTTTGCCAAAAAGTTTAAGAACTGAAGGCTCAAGACTCAAGAGTCAAAACTCAAGAACTCCAGCTGGCTTAATGTGTAATAATCTAAAGGGAAATATTATGATGGCTGTGAAATGTACAATGTTACATGTAAAATTGTGTGCCTTGTCAAAACATGCATAATAGATATCATATTATTGTATGATACTGTGCACTCTGTTGTTTCATGTTTTGTTATTAAGTGTGCAGTGTGCAGTGTGCATGATTGGAAGTTGAAAACAGAGAGAAGAGCGGAAATCTTTCATTTACTTATCCATCTACAAGGAGGAAAAGAATGATGCTTCGATAATCATTTATCTCAACTCTCTCATTCGTGCGAAAAAATTATCGACAGATTTTTCAAACCGCTAGAATTTATCTAGTTCTGCAGATTGGGTATTAATCTACGATGTTCATTGTACATTGTATGTTGTACACCGTACAGTGCAAAGTACGTTGTAAATTGTTCATATTATAAAATACTGAGAAAAAACCCATGTTTCCTCTTTCTCTCTCTCTCCACATTTCTACCTGTCATCTTTTCACTGAGCACAAAAAAATGGTCAATTGGCAGTCTTTATCATGTTCCTGTTGAAGTTTCAAAGGAATACTTTTTAAAAAATTATTTAACTTTTAAAATTTTTACACTGTAAGTGAACAAAAACTTGCTTTTTTATGTGCAGTTACATGTACAATGTACATTGGAGATATTGAAAAGAAAAGGTATAATGTGCAAGCCTACTGACAAGTGAGTACTGATATTCAATCGAAGGGTAATAGTTTTTTTTGATAAACATGACGACGAATTCTCCCTGTTCAATCCATAGACCATATGCAGTATGCAGTCAGTCAGCAAGCTCGTTACTCGTACTCGTTATACAATGAACATGAGAACACATCATCTTTTATCATAGAAACGACAGGAAAATATGAGCAAAAATCCCAGTGAACAGTGTACAGTTTCAAACTGGCAATAATATTATGAGTGAGCTGTCAATAATCATTTATACTCAGCCATAAAGTTATAGGCATAAAGTCATGGATGGATTTTTTTTGTGTACTTGGAAAAGTGTAATTATTTTCTTGAAAATCATTGTATGTAACCAGTAAAAAGTAACCAGTAACCAGCAAACAGCAACCAGTAACCAGTGCGTGCACGGTAAACGAAAACGACGGAGCTTTGCATCAATACCAAGAGTAGGAAAAGGAAGAATAGAAAACGGAGAAGAAAGAAACAACAAACTTTACTTCAAACTTCAACCAACTGTTTTACTTTTGGACTTTTGGAATTTTTGATTCAAAGTAAATAATAATTGCAATTTGTGTCTGTGCATCTTTGCTTCTCGTATCTCGTCCTGTGTGAATTTGTACTGTACTGTCCTGTACATTGGATCTTGTAGATTTTATATTATATGGCCCGCATTTCATTATTTTGTACATATGTCAAACTCTTCTCATGCACTTGTAAGCCGTAATTATTTACCTGTACATTTTGCACTGTATACTGTGCATTGTACATTCTACATGTAATAAACACCTGTAAGGTGTAGGGATTAATCGACTGAACTTTGAGTGAGAATTCACCCATTTGTACAGAGTACAGAGTACAGACTGTAGAACCGACAATTACTTGCCTTCGTGTGAGATGTTGGATGTTGCCTTGGCAAGAAACGTCTCAACTTGCGTTTTTTCTGGCAGAAAAGTATATACGTGTTTGATAGCTAAAGAATTAGTTAGTAAAACTTTTTTATACTTGTACTCCTACTGAAATCAGTAGGAGTTTGGAAGCTCAAAACTCCAAGGTACAATGTACAATCTGCATTATGTATTAACAAGACTTTTCCTACCTCTGATGTGAAATATGGTATTAAAAGTTGTGGTTTTTTTGCCAACTGCCAACTTATTGCTATTGCTAAGAAGTGTCACTTTGCTTATTCTTTTCTTTCTATTGGTGGAAAATAAAGTATAGGTGCAAACTTTATGTTTTTTATACTCGTCTCTCTTACAGCTCAACCTTTTACTTTACTAGGCCAACGGATAATCGATGACCAATGACCAATGACCGATTGCTAGTTGCTGTTTGCTGGTTCCTAGTTTTCGCATTCCTGCAAACTGCAAATATACATGGTGTGCAAAAGTTTGTGCATGTATTTTATACTGTAATCAACGCATGAGAACAGCACAGCTCAGCTCAGCTCATGGTATGAAAACAAATTAAAAGTGTTCATTCCCTCACTACGGCCACTAACTACCAGCTTGGACGTACAAAGTAGGAATATGAATACTGTAATCGGTAGTTGAAGGCGTCGTCAGGCTAAAACATCTACAATCTAGAAAACTCCCAAGTTGGAACCTTGTTTTTGCTGTTGTTGTTGTTCGCAGTGTAGCATAGTTGTTGTGGTGGTGGTAATGGGATTGTACTGTTCGTTTCTTGTATTTTTAATTTCTAAACACGAAACATGAGCAACAAATTCTTGACTGTTCGCTGCTCACATTTTGCTTGGTTTTGGTTTTGATTTGGATTTGGATTTTTTCTCTTGTAAGATTCTTGCATGCATTAAAAATACATCAATATTGAAGACTATTACTTATTATATATTATTATTGCTCGAACATGGATTAGAACCAGAGTACATAGAACAGAGATAGATGTACAATGTACGCGTAAAATACAGAGTATCGGCACAACAAGAATAAGAACAACACACACACACACAAACAGAAACAGGCACATTTTCCTTGAGCAAGTATAAGTAATAATTTTTAGAGGCTGAGGGAAAAAACCAAATTGGATGCGTGCAAGGAATAGCTGAATTTTTGCAGGCTGACAAATCTCAACATTTTGTGTTTTTCATTGGCAACTGAGAACAGAAAAAGCATGTTCAAACATGTTTTATGGATTACGGATTATTATTATGGATTATGAACTATGTCAAAAGTCAGAAGAGTCAGAATCATAAGCAAGCTGTAAGGTTTTTTTAAAAGGCAAAAATATTTTCCCATTTTTCGCAAGCAGGATAAATATTCTAGATTCTTAAAATGCACACACATACACTTGGTGTACATAAAGATACTTATGTATGCACAGTGTGTTTTTGGCGTTGATTTCTCATTCATTCACCATTCCCAAGTCACATTCTCAATGCCCAATGCTAGCACTGCTCATACATCCATAATGAAACGGGAGTTGATCGGACGTGAACAAATTATGATTATTATACCCAATTCAGCATTATTAGTTCTTCTAGCCAGTAACCAGTAGAGACCACACAGCAGTCACAATCTCAATTTGGTTCACAGCATTTTATGTTTTACAATGCAGCTCCTTTTTTTCATCTTCCCTATGCATACATAGTACAGTGAAAAAATTATAATAATCCTTGAAATTTGTTTTATCAAAGACAAAATTGCATACTGTAAAAATACTTTTTTTTAAATTTTGCTTCAGTACTAAAGATTTAAAAAGATGTCAAATGAAATTTTCATTCACAGTCTGCTCGGAATCGGAATTAAAATTAGTATTTATAGAAAATATCGTAACTTTCATTCTTCCGACATTCAGTTAATTCCAGATTCTAGATTCCAGATTTCGGCGTAACTTTTATTAATATTCTGCGTGTATCTTTTGCTGGAGACTCGAGACTGTATCTTTGACAGCTACGCATCAAAAACAGAGTAGAAGAAGATTCATTTGAATTTGAATTGGAATTTTTACAATAACTATGTACTGTCGTAACAGGGGAATCAAGATTAGGATTGTGACGAAAACAAAATCCATACTCATTTGGCGCCATGTTCAAGTTCAAGAACTGAAAAGAAATTGAAGAGAGCTAAAAAACCAATGTATACACGGATCACAACCGCGAACCAAAACGAATCATATCTATAGTATAGTATTCTCTTGTATTGTTATTTGTTAACTTCATGTCGCTCACTGCAATCGCTCAAAGCCTTGCGTTTCTAAGAACAATAAGACAAGGAAATTTTCTCCCTGTTAAAGAATTTAATGAACGTGATTACTTTATTTTCCCGTTACCGTTGTATTTTGTAGTTTGTACTTTGTCCTATGTACATTGTACATTGCCGATTTTTTGACAAGCGGCTTGCTGTCTTGTTAAAATATTGGTTGGGGAAAAGTATAATGAAATGTTTAACTGTATGTATAATGTATAATGTACACTGTATTCCTTTACCATACAACAAATAGCAAATGCATGTCGATTCATAATCATTCAAAATTCATACTTTTTCGTTTATGAATGCTGTAGAATTATTTAAATCTGCGAATGCTGAGCGGTCTGTAGTCTGTATAAATTATAAAACTAACATTCTAGCATTCTAGCATTCTAATGTTCAAAGGTTAAAATGCAAAGCTATTAGATATTATACACTTATTATTATTATTATTTCAAGCAAGTTACTTAAAGAAGAAGCAATAAGTAAATCAGAAGAGTTGAGAACATGCGGACCTCGGAACGAACTGCTTTTAAAACATTCCACATGGGAGTCTCAAGTCTCTAGTTTCTAGTCTAAAGTCTCAAGTCTCATGAACGGAATGCCATTATG
Organism: Sminthurinus signatus; assembly: GCA_019776565.1. NCBI lineage: Eukaryota > Metazoa > Arthropoda > Collembola > Symphypleona > Katiannidae > Sminthurinus > Sminthurinus signatus. The sequence continues at coordinate 25,389 of JABASP010000206.1, forward strand.
CAAGCAGATCATCAAAATATGAGGAAACAGGACGAAACCATTAGCTTTTTACTTGTTACATTGTATATATTGTATATTTATACAAATTGACTCGGTGTATCACCGTCGTAATACGTGTATAATATTCTAGTACATCTAGTATCTAGTATATTCAATTTGAATTTGAATTTGAAATTTTAAAACTTTTAAGATGTTTGAAAGTGCGTAAATATTTTATTCATTTGTTTTCTACATCCTACATCCTGCACTCCACTTAGGTACATTAGAAGCTGTCTTGTACACCGAAAGCAAAGTACAAGAGCTAGTAAAACTAAAACGCTATACCATGGCAAAATCTGATTCAGATCTCTCTCACAAAGATGTAGTAAATGCACATTTGCATATTTATTCTCCTTCTTCATCTTTTGTTGACCAAACATCAGCATTTTGTTAGTAGTTAGTATGATTATTATACACCGTCTTTACTTTCTTTGCGCTTTCTTCATGCCGAATCTGGAGATTCTGTATTCTTTACATTGCACATTGTACGCGAGTATATAGTATTTTCTGCTTGTGCTTTGTGTCAATATACAGAAATAATAAGGTTCATGATACTGTATCATGTTCTTTGTAGATTGTACATTGTATAGTAAAACAGGACAAAGAGAAGAACCTATGTAATAGATACATGTACTTATGTACATGTGTATGATCTATGCATCTCACTGACTGTTTGTTGGTTAAAAGTGAAGACAAAAAGCTTGAGAAAGAAGACTCTTGTTGTCAGTCAAATGTCTCTTGATTAGCAGTCTTGTATTTTTCTGGTGAGTCAGCAACTGTTACAAAGATACGTACAAAATACAAACTATTAAGTATTAAATACATACAGGAGGTGAGAGGAAGAAGACATTTAAATTAACATATTATATCACATCATATCCAGTTTTTTTCTGTATCTTCTTCTCTTTCATTTTTCATTATCTTCATCACCATCATCATCAGAAGCTGGTATCATACATGATACATGTAGAATGTCGAAGGTAGATATCTTCTCCTATTCAAATGTCATTAGACTAATGTATGTGTAAATATTTTTATTATATTATTATTGTTATTCAACTTTGCAAAGATGTAGAAAAGAAGATGGAAAAAATATTTCTGCTGGGTTATTTTACCATTAAATGCATTCTTCTTGCATATTTTAATACTGTACACATTTGATGGATTTTAACTTCGACAGCAGCTGTACATTTCACTATAATTTACAATTTTCCACACTTTTCAACTCAGCTCAAGTCAACTCAAACTCAAACCATTCAGCATTACAAGAAAATTCTTTCAAAATCTAGATTTACAAGATTGACATTGAGAACATAGATGGATTTAATTTGCCGCTTTTCATTAATATTCATTCTACTTCATTTTTTAATCTTTTTATCTGCCATTTTTTTTGAACCCAAAATCAATGAAAAACAATTAAAATTTGAATAATTATCATTTTTTTACCAATAATTATGCATGTCTTTTTTTATCGAAAAATTCCAATCAAATTTTTGATTGGTGAATTGAATTTGAATTTTTGTAAGAAATTTAGATTTAGATTCAAACTTAAGGCTGTGGTCTGCATAATATCTAAAATAATATGCACTGAAGAACGGAACTGAACTAGTTTGATCGACGTAAGTTAAATTATCAAAAGTTCTGTGGAAATGGAAAATACAGCCAAAAAATGCATTTTAAAAGCGTAAATATCGTACATACAACACACGCATAATTAAACAGAAAAACTTTAGGGGAGAATTGAGAACCTGCACAGAAAGAGAATGAGGAATTGCTACACAAGTTGAAAAGGATTTAGGAGGTAAAAAGTAAAAAGATAAAAAAATGCCGGGCGTTGGAATTACAGTTTTGATTAGACCAGGAGGCTGAAATGTTATACATTAAATTTTGTATGCATGTATCTAATATCTATGATAACATTTATGTGGAGTGGTCTAACCAAGCCAAGCCAAACCAAACCCACTATTTAAATCAAGTCCAAATTACTGGTACTAGTAATTACATATTTAGTCTTATCATCAGTGTGTGCGCACAGCTATCTGTATATCATGCTTAAAACGTGCATATTTGATGCACGTATAATGTATATGCTTCTAAGTGCATTGTGCATATGGGAAAAGATGAACATGGACATGAATGTTTTCAGGATACAAAATACAAAAAAAAGTTCCATTTTTTTCCTTTTTTCCCTGACTTGCAGTTTTCACTCCTTCCATAACTTGTAAAGTTTCAGCTGAGCGTCACCATTCACCATTCACTATTCACCATCTCCATATAAAACACCATATCCAGCCTGAAAAAACCACAGAATACATTAAATAATCTTGGGCAGTTGATAGTTGGCAGTTCAGTTGCCGGTTGGCATTTGGTAGTTGATGGAGACTTCTAAAACTTGTGAAACTTTTGAAAGTGAAACAATTAAACGCCTCTTTCTACTTCTTTCTTCTCTCTTCTCACTTTTAAGGAAAAACAAGTCATTGATATAAAACAGTGATAAAATGGGAAGGCAAGAAACTTTATACTTGTACTTGTAATACACTGTGTAAAATGCAGTATTCCGTGTATAATATTTACTTGAGCATTTCAATGCCGTGAATTTTCATTTGGCCTTTGCATTTATGCGTATTTTGCACTTTACTCACTTTTCCTCTTATTTCGTCTCTGTCTCTCTGTTTTTTCTTGTTGTCAGTTTTGTACTACTACAGTATGCAGTATGCACCTACCTCGACAGTGTAACCGCCTTTAGTTTCCATACGCACCTAGTTTGTATGCAAACTGAATATGCAATTGTCAGCTAGTCTGCTCCTTTATCATGTTATCACATGTAAATGTAGATCAGATAAAAAAAATTTAAGAATGAAGATAAGGTAAATAAGGCTTCCGTCCAACATCCGACACGTCCGACAAAACAACAACAGCACAGCATAGCACTGCATTTTGATTTTGATTTCATGTGAAAATGAAAAGAAAAAGGGTTACTAGTTGCAGTTTTACAGTACTATAGCTTCCCATTTGAATTTACTATCTTTTCTTATTCCTATATTCTACATAGCATGCTTAAACAGAATAGTATCTGTTTACACAGGCAATTTACAAACGGTATCTCTCCGCTCTAAACTACTGAACTTTTTTGGGACTCTTCTCTTTTCACTGTTCAGTGTTCAAGTGTCAAATGTGAGTCATTTTTTGTTGTGTAGGATGCACAATTCTCAAATCTCAATAAAATGGAGAGGGAAAGAATGAAGAATGAAGAGACAGGAAACAAGTAGAATTTGAGATACCCGCTTGACACACGACACAAATACAATGCATCTAAAGGATTTCAGTTTTGACGTCACATCTACAATGTACACTGTGCATCTGAAATCAAACACGTACTTGTTGTAACTTGTTGTACATGTGTATTTCTATCAAATCACAGCCTGTTCACTGTTCACTTGACGTGTCTTTTTCTCTCCCTCGTTCTCATCATAGTTCATAGTTTGATTCGGAGAGAGAGTGAGATGAAATATTCCTTAATGAAACGATTCTACGCCCGTCACAATTGCAATGCCTGTGTATTTCTTTCTCCTTCTTCTTCTACACTTCTTGTTCCTTATGTTGTTATTACACCAGCTGCTTCTCGATTCTCGATTCTCGATTCTCAATTCTCAATTCCATCTCCTGCTGCATTATAATGCAATCCCATCTAAGCCTATGCACTTTGATGCAGAACAACCAACTCACTCCTCCACAATTCCTCTCTCAATGTCAACGTATTAATGGGATGAAAAAAAAAGATATTGTCTATTACATCATAGTAAATATAAATGCATGTGTAATGTGTACCTTCAAACTTCAATGTGTACATAGAATATCTTAGATTAGTTGTCATTGTATTTGTATACAATACACTTGTGCTTTCTTCTACATAGAAATGCTAATGCTAATAGTAATAATAATCATATAACTACAAGCTTTAAGATGAGACAGGAGTTGGAGGAAGATGAGTTTGTTAGGTGGTTGTTTGGCAGTTAGTTATGTTATGCACACATGGAGACTTGAGACTTAATATACATTGTTTTCTATAATGTATAAAGAAGAAATCTTGGCGTTTTTAATATAGTATTATTCACATTGATGGAGGATTGAGGATTGAGGTGCTGGAGACAAAGATGTGGAAGATGGAGGAGGAAAGAGTAAATGAAATGCATACCAATACCAAATACCAATATCAAAAGCAAAAGCAAAAGCAAAGCATTCTATGTGTACAGCGTACAATATGTTTGTGTTTGTACAATGCATTAATGTGCAGTGTGTCCTGTGTATTTTACATTTTACACAGATGGAAATGGAAATGAAAATGAACTGACGAACTAACTGACGGACGGAGAAATGATTGACACTTTGTGAAAAAAAATTGTAGAGGAAGGAATAAAACCCCTACGCTTATAAGCCTTTATACTTTATACCTTATACTTTATATCACAACCGCTTCATCTCCAATCTCCTCCATTCCATATTAAGGACGAATCCAATTAAACTCATCCTTTGGTCGATTGTTTGTTTGCTTTTGCAGATCCCAGGTTTTGATTTGGATTCTCCATTTGATTTAATTCCCCTATATTATTTCCGAAACTAATATGCAGCAATATCAGAGAGACAGAGAGACAGAGAGACAGAGAGAGATTGAGTTGAGATTCTCTCTCGATCCCTCTCCTTCCCGCCTTCTTTTGTCTACTACCATTTACCATTACCATCACCATTGCCGTCATTTCTTGGCATGGTTTGGCTTGGTTGTTCCCACATCAGAAATACATACAAATACACATACAAAGTAGACGTAGCTTAGATATACATGATGATAATATACAAATAATATAATATCGTATCGTCCCAATATCAATATCAGTATCAGCGCGTCATATATTATCTATGCTCCAACTTTGACTTGGATCTATTGCCTTTCTCCAACCATAATATAATATAACATAATCTATGTCCATATTAATAGGATGGATCCAATCTATATTGTTATTCCAGCAGCTCCCAGTTTCCAACCAACTTTTACATGTATACCAGTATCAGTAGACACTAGACACAGTAGAACCATCAAACTTCAAATATCGACTACTACATCGCATCTTCCATCGTCTCACATCAAATCATAACTGTCCAGTCAAATAGTGAAAAATCATAACATGAGAAAGTCATAGTTGCTTGTTTCTTGTTTGTTTTAACTAGGCTCTCTCTCTTTCTCTCTTTCTCTCTCTCGCTCTGTGTACATAATTTATTGAAAATTTTATTCGACTATTATGCAGTCTTGGTGGGGGATGCTGATATGGACCACATCATCATCATATTAATAAATCTTGCCTTAGTTCTTGCTCCAATTCTCTTACTCGAATTGACTTGAGACACTGAGAACTGAGAACTGAAAACTGAGAATCTCTTTGGCTATGAAAGTTCCACCGCTACTGATTATTATTTTTCAAGAGCTTCTGCTTTTCTGATCCTGTCACACAACGTCTCGTTATCTCCCAAAACAAACTCATTTACCTATTTATTTTTTATGCCACATTGAAAACTACAAGAACAAGAAGAGGAAGAAGAGGAAGAAAAATACACATATGTAGATCTACTTCTACTCATATAATCTAAAAGACTTAGGGAAAAACGTATTGTTGTACACAATAGGTAATAATCACACTCTTTTTTTCTATGAATATCTTTTAAGGGTTAAGAGATACCGAATATTTATAAAGGGAGTATCGAGTCAGAATACATTTCACTATGGCTTTCATTAGCATTAGTATCCAAGTAAAATACACAAGGAGATATTTTAATAAAAAAAAGTATACTTGATGATGTTGAATGAAATGATTCAAAAGCTGTGTGTGTGTGTAAGTGTATGTAAATAAGAATGTTGAATGTTAAATGTTGTTTTTGTTGTGGATGGGAACAGTATGAAAGGAACCTGAGAGAATAAATATAGTTATTATTATTAAGAGAGTCATATCGCTGTGAGCTGAGTGGCTGACTCCTTGGTTGCCTGGTTAAATCCCTGTATGTGTGTGGGTTTTTGGACTCTCGGACTCTGTCGGATGCAAGTCTACAATGAGACTATCGATAGATGAATAGATGGATGGATGGATGGATGGCTGGATAGATCTGTGTATTTGGATGTAGGCTGCTGGATCGCTGGATCTTTGAATTGATTAGGTTTGGTTTGGATTGAACTGAACGAAGAACTGGGAACTGATTGAGAAAAAGTAGAGGGGAAAAAAAGAAGACAGTAGCACCAATTCGGCCCCGGAGCCTGGGGAATCGTGCACAGGTTTAATCAGATCTCCTGTCAAATGTTTTGATAGAGCGTGCTCACATTTTCGACCCTTCATCTTCATACAATTTACAATTACTAGTCAACTTTACATGCATATGCATATGCATTTCCCCCGTCAGTCCAGGAGCCTTCACACTCTCCACCATCAACTTTTGACTTTTGACTATCGACTATCGACTATCAGCTTTTTTCAATACTCCACAGCAACAAGCATTGGTTTCACATATTTTTTAATCGACAGTACTTTTTTTCCTGTTCTCCAAACTTTTTCTTTTCTATATTCTTTTTGTTCTTTTTTCTCAATAATAATGAGGATATTTCCAGATGCTTTTTACATGTAAGAAAGGTGTATGTGATGTGAAGGGCCTGAAAACTGAACATAATATGCAAGTAGGACGAAGCATCTCAAATCTCTGTGACTAACACCACCAACAGCAACAAGAAAACAAAACAAGACAAGAAAAGGAACTGGAAGTAAAAGAAGAAGCGTCACCATAATAAATTTAGGTACATACTTAAACATTGGCTTTGCTTTTACTTTTACTTAAAGAGTGGTGTGTAAAGTAATAGTAGTAAAAGAAGTGGGAAACCAGTGTGTCTAAGAGTATACACTATACTTTATGCACACAAGATACAAGCTACGTTTCTACGGTTGGATAAAGTCCTTCGATAATTTTCTAAACAAGTCCCTCGGAGGATATTTACTCATAACATATTTACACCATACAAGCTGAACACTGAACACTGAACACCATTTCATTCGGTAAAGGCTTCTATCTTCTATCTTTCTAGCTGGATGGATGGTTTGGATACTTGAAGCACAGCAGTTGGCCTCATAGACTTGGACACGCGAAGGGCTTCTTCACAAAACAATGTTGCCGTTTTCCAACTTTTAACTTTAAACTCTACAACTCTCTTCAACTCTCTTCTTTACTTTGATCTATTGTAGTACCTGGTTTTTTCGCCTCTGTGGCCCATTGTTCACATCTCACAACTAACATCCCCTTTTCTTTCTCTCCCTTTCTCAAGCACTTGAAGTACTACTTGATGTTGTTCCCAACTTTTGAATTCCGAATGTAAGTACTTTATGAAAGTATGGAGTATGGAGTATGAAAGAAAGACAAAAAAACAGTCTATTGGCTACAGTGATGACTCTCTGTTTATAATGATGTATTCTTGCCTGATTATTATTATTATTGTCCCTTTCTGCCATCATTTAATGCTGCTATGTACAATGTACAAAAGCAGCCCTTCGTATCGTAACTTGTTTTCGTGCTGTATATGATGTAACAACAAACTCCAGTACCCAGACCCAGCATCTAAAATCCAGCATCTTTAAAAAGTACGGAACATGGAACTTGGAATAAAAAAGAAGCTTTCAAGAATTAAATTAAATTGACAATATATTATATATTATAATACCAAGTATTATAATAAAAGTGTATAATATAATACGAATATATTATATATTATGTATCGTGTACATTTCTTGTACATTTGAAGAGCGGGAACGGGAATTCGATCCACCGCTTCATATTTTTTATTCATTTCATACATTATGCATGCCGTAAGAAATATGACAGAAACGAAATACCAAAAATGATAAAAATATGAATAACGTGCGGCGCTGTCGTCTGATACTGTACGTCGTGGAGTGTACAGTTTACAGTGTCATGTTCCTCAGAGTTCCAGCTGCCCAAACTTTTACTTGTACTCACAACGCAGTGTATTCTATCTTATATACTTTATACAGAGTAGCGATATGTGCTTTTACTTTTTTCCTCAATAAATAATACACGAGCGTATTTTGGCATCCAAAAATTGTGTAAATAAATATGCGCATTTTTATGTATCGTGTATTTTGTATTTTAGCTTGAAGGACTCTTTTTTTTCACTCTATCTTTTTCCTGTTCCTATTCCTATTTTTATACTCTTGATCTTGATCTATCTATAAAATTTTGTGCATACAACGCAAAAATATTGACTATCTATAGGAATTCAATCTTTAAAAGTTGAAAAGTTTCAAAAACTTCCTTGCTCCTTGTTTTGAGTTTTGAGTGAGTGGAGAGTGGAGACAAGGGAAACAGAAGGAAATGCTATACAGATATAGATGAGACGCATAATGTACAATATGCAATATACATATCTACGCATAAAGTTTACTTAAAAAAGCTACAACCACTAACCAGAAATACACACTCTCATTCACTCACAGAGAAAAAGAGAGATGCATTGCGTTTACACACAAATAGCCCAGAAGAGATGAGTTTGTATTTTGTATACAGAGTTGGTTGTTGGTTGTTGGATTGTTCAATCTGTCATAATCATATACTTGGTTTGCGTCCGCATCCTCAAACCGAACGTGCCGTATTCCTTCACAAGCTTATTTTTTCCCTACATGAAATGATTTCCTCGTTGTCGTTGTCGTCAATTTTTTTGAGAGAGAGTGAGTACGTTATATACATATTCATATTCTATAAAGTGTCCCCACGTACGATGCACTACCACATGTTTGCGGGATAAAAGTTGTACAGAGGAGAGTGTACATTGTACATGTAAAGACATGAGTTTTAGATGATGTTTTTCTGTGATCTTGACTTGCCGACATCATATAAGTGAACACGTCATTTATATTACCTGCTTTAATATTCAACGAAAAGGCCAGGGTCTGCTCTCAGCTTTTTACGCTCCAACTACTACTGGAATATGGATATTGGATATTGTGGACTATTGAAATATTCGTTAGTCGTTATTCCTTATTCCTCATTGCATCATGGATAAGGAGCTGAAGAAGCTGAAGAAGCTGAAGATGGAAAATACATGGAGTGCCCGACGACCTAAAGACCCAACTTGAGCGATTCGTCATAGAAACTTATTACTATTTCGGCAGTAGTAAAATCGATACGATGGGAATATCATGCTACTGTATAGTGTATTTAAGTATTGTACTTTACTGTAGATGTACAAGTCAAAGTAGATTCCAGGCAGTAATATTAATATACTAATGTAATATCAACCCACTCACTCACATACACACACATACTCAAATGGGCATAATATCTAATAATATTCACACACAAGTAATATTACTATTATTATTATTACAACCATTATTATTGACGATGGGAAACATGTGCCGTCTTATGTGTAGATGTACAAATGTACAGTGTACAATGTAAAAGATTCATACTTATAAATCCCTACGGACCTCACTTCTCAGTTCTCAGTGACCAACTCTTTGGAAATCAGAAATAAAATTGATGGGATACATGTAAAAAAATCCATCTTGTTCATCATTTCATCTCACATCATGTGGAGTCAAAAGTCCAAGTACAAGTACAAGTTGAAAGTGTGTGGTTTGCTTTGGTTTGGTGTAGTGTATGGTGGACGGTGTACTAAAGTACATGTATTTAATAAGCTAAAGTAAAAGAAGAGGATGCGGATGAGTATGGGAAGAGGGAAGAGGAAGGAATGAGAGAAGAAGAAGAAGATTCGTCTTTTTCTTGGTCCTCTTCTTTTTTTTGGATGACAGGTTAACTTAAATGCAAGACGATGTTGAAATACTAATAAGTTTATCTTAAATACAAAGAGAGGCGATAGACAATACCTCATGTTGGACCATCTACCATATCTTGTCTCTTGTCTTGTTTTCTTCTTATTATATTCTTTCAAGTTTACTATATCTTATGCCTACGAATTTCAGTATTGTACAGTCTAGAGTCTAGTGCAGCACAATAGAAAACAATACACAATACAAAGCACTGCAAAGTACAATCAAGAATGTATCTAGTATCTACAAAATACAAAGTAGGTACAAAGAATTTACATACTGCACAAAGATATGCAGTGATATAATATAACAACAAACAAGAAACAACGGCGTATGCACTTTATGCATATCTTTCATCCAAAATAATGTATAAAGTACACTGCATTCGAATTCGACAGTCAATTTTTTCTTCAACAATGCACTCTACGTCTTCTTCATTCTTCATCTTTCATGCAATGTGTGGATAATTTACAATTATTTATTATTTTCTTATAACATGTAACAATAAAATAACAATGCAGCATAAAGTATAAAATATAAAGTATAAGAAAACACTGTGACATAAATAATTGTACGACCGTTTTGATATTCAACACATTAGTACATAATATATTATAATATTCTACTCTGAAGTTTATAAATGTACATTGTACATGTAGAAAAAATACAAGTAATAAAAGATTCTTCTTTAGTCCATCAGTGGATTTTGAATGTTTAAATGGACATTTAGACGACAAAAAGAGAGAGAGTCAACAGGAGCGTCAGCTGTAGGAATGTAGAACAGATGCAACTCAAAACTCTAAGTACAAGTGCAACTGCATTTTAGCTATATTTTACTACTGAAGAAATGTTGTCACGTCATGTAACCAAACCAGTCTGAAGTCTACAGTCTACGTTTATTGTATGCATTAGTAAATATACTTTGCATTTCAATACTATTTTGATTTTGAATTGGATTTCAATTTGATATTTAGTAAAATACAAGAGAAAAAAACTCATTTCTGTTTGACAATATACGTATATAAACAACATGCAAACAAATGAACAAGTGAAATGAACAAATAAAAATCTAATTGAAAAAAGACAGTGGGAACAAAATCAATTGAACATGTACATAAACGTCTACTAACTGCACAGGAGGATGTTATAAATAAATAAATATCTAAAGATATCATTTGATTGTGACACAAGATCAAAAGGTCAATACGAGCTATGGGAAGCTATGGGAAGAAGTGACGGAGGATCTGTATAGATATTGTATAACATATTAAATCAAATCACAATATGACATGACATAACAAATAACAAGGAATCGGAGAAGAGTGAAAGAAGAAGCAAAGTTCCTGGAATGCACATGTAATTATGTTTCTATTTTCTCAATGTATTTAAATAACAGAGTGTTTGCAGTTTGCAGTGGTTGTGGTTGTTAGTTTTATTGTGTTCTCTCTCTTTCTTTCCCTGTCCTTCCGATGCACAAAAAGGAAATGATTATTGTATGCTGCATGTGTAAAATGTAAAATTGTATGTGCGTATAGAAATATTATAGAAATATAGAAATATGATACATGCATAAATCTTGTTTCATCTTGTATCTCATCTCTTGTAACATGTCACGTCTTGTGTCGACCCCCGCCGAAATCCACAGGTTAAATAAATATGTACAATTCCCTTATAGAGATTCATAAACTTTCCATTTTGCACATGTACACATGCAGACGGTTTTCTCCCTCCCTCCACTTTTACAAATCAAACAAGTGAACAATGTACATTTTACATTTTACATGGATACTATTTCATTCAACTAGTGTAACATTTGTTTTTGTCACTACACTGCTTGCAAAAAAGAGTCAAAGATCATCATGCTACAGAATTTATTGTAGTACAACTGATCAATGAAATCCATTCAATTTTACAGCTAAACTACAACCAAGTAATAATTATCATTGCAGTAAACATTTTGGAAAAAATTAGAAATTTTACAGTAAAGACATTTAAAATCCCTCAAAACAATAACTGAACAAAAACTGAGCACTTGATTCCAATTAAATACCGTTACAAACTTGAATTTCTTGAAGAAACGAATGGTTTTTAAATTTTTTAAAGTTAAAACGTGTAGCTTTTTAAAAATTAATAATAATAAGAGCAATCTATTGTTTTTCATGTAGTCAAGTACTTTAATTTTAATTTTGATATACTAAAAAATATTGAAAATACAGAGGACAAGCGTAAAATTCAGTGATCTTTAGTCTTTAGTCACTTGAGCCTCTTCCTCTGCTCTCGTTATAAGACCATAAAACATTTAATCGCCATTTTTTCTATGAAAATCCCATTAAAGAGAAAAAAGAGTAAGATGAATTATCAACATGAAGAATGTTGATAAAGTGAATGAAACGCCTGTTGGTAATTTGTACTACATGCACTTGAAAACTGAAAGAAAAAACAGTCAATATACACATAAAAAGAAATGGATAACACGGAAACCGAAGAATTCTTTCTTTTATGGTCGTAAAAATCCTAATGTAAAATGTAAAATTTCAGTACTCAGTAAGAGGTTACAGAGCTCCGTCAAGTCAGCAGCTTTCTTCCTTTCTTCCATCAGCTTTCCTATTTTGTTTTTTTACAAGTTTTTTGTTGACGAGAACTAGAAATAAAATACTTTTAAATATTATTATTACGTTTGTACTGATACTGTTACTGATACTGGTACTGATAAAAAAGAAAATGTCGTAATAGAATAGAACCTAGGATCTAGAATCAGGTATGACCCAAAGAATACATGTAGAAATATAGAAGGAGAAGCAAGTAATAACAAGTACAGAAGAAGAAGATATAAGTACTCCCAAGATATAAATTTTAATTGCTCCTGCATTCATGATTTAATGGTTACTTTTTGATACTTGAAAAGTAATAAAAATGAAACTCTAGAGTCTAGATTGAACAGTTCTTCTATCTATAGTATCTTTACTCTGCACTCTGTACATTTCAAATACCAGTCCATTTTCTTTCCCCATCTTTTTTATACACATGTGTACATAATATAAGCATCTCAGCCACATCTACTTTTGACTCCCTTCCAGTTTTATTTATTTTGATTTTGTATTTGATTAGACAAACAAGTTGGATGTTGGATATGATATAATTGTACCATGTTATTTTTATACTCGAAATATCTGATAGATAGCAGTGCAGTGTACGATGTACGGTGTAAGTACAAATTGCTATATTGTTTCCCATGTTTTTGATGGGACTCCTACCAAAAAACTACCAACTCCAACTACCTGTTCAAGTAGATATAAAGTGTAAGTATTAAAGTGTCTAGGGTTGAGATTTGAGTGGAAAACCCTCGATGAAACCGTTGTGTTCCAATAGCATGAATATGCACAGAGTATTATGCATTATATATTATGCATTATGTACAATAAGTAATACTTAATGAAAGTTGTAAATTCTGACTGTGATAAAAAATACCTGTTCGTCTTAATAATAATACAAATCCTTCTTCCACTATCAACTGCCAACTGTATGTATCTGTATAATGTATAACTATATTCACATTCAAATACTCTATACATTTATACATGCATGGAAAAAACAAAAACAACAAGTATAAAGAGAAGATGAAATAGACATAGAGGCTTTCAGCCAGTCAGCTATGCCAGTCAAAACTCAAAGCTTCTCGTACGATGGAAATTTATGCATAAAAAATGGTGATGCATGCAGGTAAATATTAAATATACTGATGCACTGATACTGATACTGATACACTGTAGACTGTAGATATACTGTAGATTGTGGACTGTGGATATTCTTACCATGTTAAAAAAATCCACTCATCGTCAGTTGAATTTGGATTTGGATTTGGAATGACAGAGAGTCGTTCGTTCTATTTCGTTCAAGGGATCTGAAAATCCTCATACATAAAAACTAAAGTAAAAGAAGAAGAAAAAGTTACTATGAAAATAAGACAGCATGCGTGTAGTGCATATGTGTATATTGTATATATTTTAATGCATGTGTTTGTCTGTGTGTGAGTTTGTATGCAGGTTGATTCGTCTTCTGCTTGTTCGTGTCGCGGGGTTGTAAGTTGTAAAAGTCAAGGCATCAAAATAAAACTCGCTAATAAAAGGGGTAAAGGAGAAAATGCACCCGAAAAACTTGCTGGACTGGTTCGTCCATTTGCTCGCCCGTTCGTTCGTCCATTCCTCCATTCCTCCAAACTCCAAACTCCAAACTTCCATTCGTTTGACTCAAAGTTGTGAGCTCAAGTTAAAGTTGGAGAGCAAGTTCATGGAAATTCACACGTCATCCAAACCAAAAGCCAAACCAAACCAAACCAGACGATGCTACTTTTCATTACTGTGGACCGAGTATCAGGCAGTCTGATTCCTATGTATAAAATACTGTATATAGTATCCAGTATAGTGTATTATAAAAGAATGGCATTATGCTGCTTCATTCCTATACACATGTATACTCTGGTCATTACATTATACGTTACATAGTAGTTGAAAAAGAAAAAGATACTGGTATGGCTGGATGGATGGATAGTTTTTTTCGTGCTGAAAATGAAAAAGGTAGTCGTCGTCATTCAAATGGTGAGGTAATGGTAGGCTGAGATTATTATACAATACACAAGCATGTGTGTACTGTTTTTTCATGTACTTTTTCTACTACTTCTTCTTACTCCTGCAGAATGGATTATGGATAAGTAATAAACACATGGAAGAGAAGTCTGTACATTTAATATTTTCCCTAAACAACTCGCAGTATACATGCACTTTTTTCTCTTGCATGTTGAATGTTTACCATGCCATGCCATGCCAAGCAGTGCTATTGTTCTACAAACATTTAGATACCTGTAACTCATCCTTTTGGTTCTGTTTCCACCCACAAGTTTCATCTTTCTACAGTGATAGTGAACTTGAGTCAATAGAACAGAGGATTAAAGATTTCTTGAGAAAATGATAAATCTAAAAATCCAATCAATGCTGGAGATTGAAGAAATAATTTTCAAAGTATAATATTTGATTTCTACAACGGATTTTTCCTTGTTGAGCCTTGTTTTATTATTTTTACACAATACAGTTACTGTTAGTTTTCAAATAAATCTACAATCTACAAGCATTTGATCAAGCTTTAAGCTTGCATGCTACCTGAGTAATTTGAAGATTCCAAATTCCCAATTCTCACCTTTTCAACTCACCATTAGTCACATACTTGGAAAAAGCATATATTTTATAGTTTATTTATAGTACCTTTGAAAGCTGAGAATGTGTGTGTGTGAGTGTGTTGTGTTCTGATGGGGTTTTGGATAGGAAGAAAAGTTGGTCTTCTCGGATAAAAAGTTGGAAGTAGGGAAAAGGAACATAATTTATTCGTCATCTGATAAGTAGTCAACCCATGAAGACTAAGAAGAAGACGAAGACGAAGAAAAACGAAGATGAGAGATTCAAGAACCTTCTGCTTCCAACTTCCAACTTGAAACTTTTTCCCTTTTGAATTACAAGTAATAGAATGCAAAACAATACAATCTTTACCTAGTATTACATACAATGAATATAGAGATTTTAGAGTCTAGAGTGTAGAGTTTCGAGAGATGAGAGATGAGTAGCTGCATACTGTATAATGTATAATGTATACTGTGTATCAAAATCCTTACAAATGTAAGTATGTGATGTGCATAGTTTTAAATCCAACATATTTGTATGTATGCTGTGTACGATGTGTACGTAGGAATAAACTTTGTATCTTGTCTTGGCTTTCCTAGTCCTGACCTTTGAAAGCCCCTTGCCCATTACTATGATCGTACTCGGCCCACAACAACAACTTTTTAACAAGTAGTAGTAGAAGAAAAGGAACAAGAAAAAGACAAAGCTGGCAGATGGCTACTACACAGATACGCGTCGATATCTTCCACGCATGTATGCATTCACAATACACTGTACACAAAACACATTTATCCAGAGAGAGAAAAAAGACCAGGTAACAAACAGTCAAAGACGTCTACAAGAAAATTATGTGAGGTTCTATCAATACATACATACATGTAGTTTGTTTCACGTTCAGTTAAAACACCTACATGCATAGACAATAGATACAGATATATCTGCATGTTTGAAAGAAAGAAAGAAAATAAACTCCTATACTCTGAAAAACTATAGACTTGTAGGAGAATCCACGCAAGTTTCAAAAGTGTTACAAGATTCAACTTGAGCTATAGTAAGGCTTGATTATAATACATGCATAGATTTTGTATACCGCGTAAGACGTACAATGTACTCATCTTGAGTCTTGAGTCTCGAGTTGTACAGGTACAAGTAAACGATTGGTAAACAAAGTAAGGATAGACTGTGCTGTACTTAAGAAGCTTGAATATGAGAACTAACGAAAGAGTAAGCGAGAGAGAGAGAGAGAGAGAGAGTCAGAACCAGAACCAGAATTTAAAGTAGACCTAAAGAGGCGCCAGGTTAAAGCAGGTGGGTTCCCTCAGTTCTCAAATTCACTTGTTGATTCTCCATTCTCCATCTCTTCCCATTTCTACGCTTAGTTCTCTCTTTCATTCTACCTATACTTTTACTTGTTTAGGTTGTAGTAGGAAATCCAAATCCAATGTTTTCAACAGACAATCTTTGACGAGGACTACACTTATTACCATTACTACAAACTACTACAATTACCATGGTGAAAAGTAAAAGAGTATGGGATAAGTATATGTGTGTGGCAAGTCTCTACATATTATTACGCATTTCTCTACCTTAACTTTGTCTTTGAGGCTTGGAGACTTCCAGACTTCCAGACTTTGAGATTGTGACCAGAGACCAGAGACCAGAGACGGAACGAGGAAGGAACCAGAAGATGGATGAGAAAACAGGCGCTCACCATATGCATACAAACAAAGTTCATGAGCCTGTACCTGCGTACAATATACAATATACACAGTATCCATCTGACTCTTGATTCCTGACATACAAAATACACATTACAAAGTCGACTGTATTATTTATGTATGTGTTTTTTATTCAAGTACTTTTTATAAACTTTGAGGTAGCTCCGTCCTTTTCTTATCTTTGTTCTTATTATTATTATTCAAACATGTATGTATATTCAATGTTAAATACTTGAGGATATTTGAAATTTGAACAATGAGCAATACGGAATATGGATGATGGGGATGTGAAATCTAATATATAGGAAATAAGAAGCTTTAGATAGTCAACAGCCAACAGTCAACAGTCAAGAGACGAGAGACGAGAAAGGACAGATAAACCTGGGCAAGAAGAAAGAGGAAAGAGGGAGGATGGAAACATCGACAGCGACATCAAAGTCGACATGTCAAGATGTTTGGACGATGGACTTGCTCAAGGTAAAAAAAAACTCTTTCCATGTACATTGTACATGTACACTGTTTTGTCTCTGTCTCTTGTTATTTTTCAGTTTTCAGTGTCATAGTCATTAACCATCGTCATCATGAGCCATTATGTGACAAAATTGAAATCCAATCTCTGACTCTTCCTGTCTTTCAGTTTCAACCCATTACCTTTTTTCTTACTTTCCACCTTTACTTTTATACCAATAGACAATACGGTGCACTGTACTTTTTCCATTGTACATGCGTCTGTTTTCCGAACAGAAAAATACAAAGTACAAAATACGAAGCATAAGACACAAGTTGGTACACTCCTTACAACTCCACGGTTCAGCAGAGGTTGATATTGAACTGTAAACACAAATACGGATACAAATATAAATAGAGAGGTGGACGGATGGAGAATAAGACCATTTCAAACTCTATCGAGTAACAACCTGCCAATTCAACTCAACATCAACATGAACATCAGGATCGGCATCGACATCGACATCGACGTCGACATCACCATTGGCATTGGCATTGACATGAGCCATCGAGTATTGAACACTGTACAAATTAATCTAACACAACAAGATGATATAACAATACCTTATGTAGGTTTATTTTATACACGTTACATAATATAGCCAGAACAAACTCTATTAAAAGCAGTCTTCTGTTCTGTTCTGTTGTATGGTCAAGTCAAGTCAACCTTTGGTTCTGGTTTTTAGTACCGTGTTCTATTGTTAATAAATGAAATGAGAGAGATATTTAGAGAGGTGACTGAATGAGTAAATGAGTGAGTGAGTTTTGTAGTCCTTAGCTTGAAACGTTCTTACTCTGTCTCTATCAAATTACTTACTTTTAACAGCTCACATAATTTTCTTTTTTCAACACCAAATTGAGAATAAAAGTCCACGAGTTGAATGAATGACGAGTGACGAGGCAAATGCAAAAGGACGAAAGATGACAAAAAGAGAAGACGACGAGAAAACAGAAAACGAATTGGATGAAGGAATGACATAAGACATAAGACGAGATAGGATGAGCTGAGATGAGACACTGTAGTAAAGTCGCAGCAGCTTCAGCAGTAATATCTGAAAGAAGAAGAAGTCCACATCCAAATTCTAAATGAAAAATAACAAAAGAAACAACCTTTGATTTTTCACTGTCCACATCCACATCAACATCAACGTCTACTATCAACAACAACCGTCAGCATGATTCTTCCTGTACTTTAAACTTTATACAAATAAGCTCAACGTGAAAACTCGTAGGGATCGGACTAAAAAAGTCAATGGTTATTTGAACAATGAACCCACGCAAAGAGCCAAACAAGCCAAAAATTGACATTCAACTTGAAAAGCTAAGAGCTAAAAGAGCCAATGACCAAACCAAGGCAAATTTTATTTTCATTGCAAAACTGCATAAACACTTTTCCAAATTTCCTTCTCTCTTCACTCCTCTTCTCTTCTAGTCTTCTAGGCTTCTCTTAACATTAAAAGGCAAGAGATAGATAATAGAGCTCTTCCTACAAAATAATCTGTATTCTGTATAATATTGCATGTGTCTTCCTCCTTCATCCTAAATCTATCAATTGACAAAGTCAACATCCAACATGAAAAACACCATGTAAAATACTCCTGTTCGTGTGAAAGTATTCAAAACTGAAAGGAGTCTCAAGATCAAATTATTTCTCAAATACCGGAAGAAACATGATAGAATGTCTAGGTTGTCTAGAATCTAGAGTCTAGAATATTATCAGTGTACACTGCACACTGTACCAAAATGTACGTCAAGCATAAGAATGGCCCCAACAAGTAAGTCTTCGTGAGAAGAAAGAGTAAAAGGCTTAATGTCAAATGTCAACGACATTATCTCCATACTCCATACTCCATACTCCATACACAAACTGAAACTGAAATTCCATGTGTCACTTCTCGAGAAATATCCTGCCTCCATAATACACATAATAAACGTATGTGTTTTGTGTACAGTATTCTACATGTAATATGTAATTACATTTGTATTCATTCGAATTACATACTTGGAACTGTACAAAATGTACATAAAATATAAAACCGTATGGTGGTTCAATTCTCTCATGGAATGAAAAAATGGAAATCTGAACCAAAAGTGTAAGAAAGAGGCAGAGTCAAAGCCAAAGTCAAAGTCGAGTCGAGATGTATCCAAGTGTATGAGCTGATTGTCACTTGAAGAGTACAGCACAACAAAATGCTGCATTCACATTTCACAGTCACCCATCGAAGGGATACATACGTAAGCATACTTTGATCTGCATATGTATTTATTATGTATTATGTATACACTATACACACTTGATACAAACTACACTGCTCAAAAAAGAGCTCCAAATGGTTCGGGTCAGCAGGTTACGGACTATTCCATTTTTGGAAATGGAGTGACAGACATGAACAAGCCGAGATATGAGACAGTATGCATGCACCACGTATAGCTAAAGAAAAAGAACCAAGTTACGTCAAACATTCAAAATCACACTCGCAAGTCACAAGTTCTCAGCTGAGGCAAGGATTCCGTGTTAAGTATCTATCACAGCTAAACTTGCATGGTTGTATCTGTATTAACATGAAAAAGAGTCTAGAGTTTGGAGTTTGGAGTCTGGAGAATACACGAAAAGCTCTATTCCATGGTTGGATGAAATGAATTTACATTCTATGGTCCATGAAAAACGTAGCACGTCCTTCCTTTTTGCTCCGCTCCGCTTTTGCCCTCATGTGAGTGAAAATTGTGACTGGAGATTCCATTTCTCTCACTCTCATTTTCCAAGTGTTTGACTTTTGAGACTTGTACAAACCAGGAGGAGACATTATGCACGCTTGAGGAGAAAAAGCAAAGCAAGGCAAAAGAAAACTCTCATCTCTCTCTGTCTCTCTTTCTGTTTCTTTCGTTCTCTTTTTAGAGTGAGTTTGAAAAGATAGCAAAACCACTAACCAACCACCAACACAAAATGGAACGGAACACAACGACAACACAGACACATACACACACCATACGCACATGTACGTATATCCGAGCACCGGAATGAAATGGAGTGGCATAGAAAACGTAATCTTATTTCCTTCTGTTCCTCCTTGTAGTTTACACTCAACTCTGTACTCTCTACACTGTACACTGTATAGGGAACAGCTTGTTCCAGATACGGGTACGGTTCAAAATTCTTTCTTGCACTGTAAATTTTTATGGTAACTGTTAAGGCAGAGTCTGGACAGAGGACAGAGGACAGAGAACACAGAGTAAGAAAACGAAAACTGTCTTTTTCTACATTTATTATAAGCCTTGTTATTTTGTACATGGTATTTTATATAAGAGCACAACAACAAACACCAATGATTTGAAACTTTGAAATAAGTTGAATAAATGTAAAAAATAGGATACAAAATACGAATACAAATGCACAATGTAAAGAACTTTACTGTAAAACCAAAGAAAGTTCAGCACCTAACATTTAGAGGAGAATTCTTTTGTTTGGGTTATTGTCTTAAAATTTTTAGATAAATAAAAAGTACAGGTTTTGGTCACTTTTCAACTTTTGAATATTGACTATTGACCAGTTTTGGCTTTGACTTTAGCTTTGACTTTCGCTTTTATTTTACTATTAGTATTTATAATCCATAAATGGTGTTCATAAGCATCCCTCTTTAGTCCAGTTCAATGGGATCAACAAGCCTGGCTGTAGAGAATTTAAACAAGTTGTATAAGATTTAAATTTGTGCATATTGAGCACAACGCTTCTATATTCTATATTCTACATGTGTACAGCTCAGCTGCTGTGTTTAAGACAAAGACATAAAATACAAAGTACAGAACGGAGACCGATGTGAGGACCAGAAGAAAGCAAATGGACAGGCAAAAAACATGAAACATCATATGGCGGAAAATCTCTTGTTAATCCTTGGAATCATAAATTTCTTTTTCTAATGCAGTTTGAAGTTTTACAAAAAGGTTTTTTTTGACAAACTTTCAGTTTCAGGGTGTTTTGTATCGTGTATCGTCTATCGTGTATCGTACATGGTGGTGCTTAATGCTGATGCTGCTTTACTTCCATGTATTCTAAGGGAAGAGAACTGGACGGAGACTCAAATTTCAACTGGGACGACCATAACAAAATTGGATTCGGATGATAGAAAAAAAGTTTGGAGAAGCAAGGGATAGTTAATAAGGGTGATAAGTTAAGTACATGTAGAATGTAGAATGTTGGAAAGAAGAGTGTGATAACTAGTTTCCACATGGAGGAAATCGGTACACTGTAGTAGTAATAGTAGTGTCACACATGCATGTTCTTGAGCCACAAAAAAGGGAAAAGGACAAACGACCCATTGCTCCAAATTCAAATGCCATATTCCATATTCTCTCTAACGATTAGTCTTCTCACTGATTTACAATTTTACTTTGTACATTTTACATGTAAAGTCAGCCATATGGGCTCAAAATTTTAATTGCCGCTTGTTATTTTCTAGCAAAGCACCACAAAATATTGGTGAGGTGTTTATTGGTTGAGGGATGGGAAATGGGAAATGGGAAAAATCAAAGCTAAAAATTTTTTACATATAATACGCTTTTGACATACGTGTATACTTATGTCTTAAAGATGGCATTACCAGAGGCAAGAGCAAATGCATCTCGCTCAGTCTGTCTTTTGTACATGTAGCGTGTAATGTGTACGGTCCGATGTCTAATGGGTATTTCATGCAAATAATGAGAGCTCTCTACAATGTATGCATGTATGCATGTGGAGAGTTCTATTGTTAAATAAATGGGAATCGCCAATTATAGAGTATTTTACACACTTTGATACTTTATACTTTGTAATATCTTTTTTTTCTTTCAAATCTCACTTATACTATTTTAACATGTATGTCTCCTGCCTTTCAAAAAGGTAGGAAAGAATAGAATAGAAATAGAATAGAAAAGAATGAATTTTGATTAGATGAGGGAGTCAAGTCCAATTCCAATTCCAATTCTCAATGCAAGTCCAAGTCCAAATCCAAGTTCAAGTCCAATGTCCTCTATTTCTTCTCCTTATGGGGAAAATGAAAAGAAATGTTGAAAGTCAAAAGTTTCAAATCAAAAGCCAGAGTAGTAACAAATGTATTCGTTATACAATACCACGTAAACATGTAGATTTTTGCATGAAACAAAAGTTTATCAGTTCAATAAAAATGAGAATGAGGCAAGGAGAATTGACTTGGTTTGATATCATTAGAATGATATGGTAGATGAACTCCGACTCTGACTCTGAAGCAAAACACAAACACAAGAAAAGCATGGGCTATTAAAACTATAACAATGGATGATAAGACACAGATAATCGGGAGATACTTTTATGTATACATGTACGTGATTGTGATGAACAGGGAAGAAAAACAACGTTTCATATTCACAACTAACACCAGCGACATTAGCAGTATCTTTTGCAGGTTTGTGTTTGTGTTTGTGGAAATGAAAAGAACGAAAACGAAGACGAGGAAAAACATACAGGATTCATCTCAGTTCAGGGCACAGCATTAACATTAACCCTCACCCCTCAACTTCATAATGAGAAGAGGGAAAAAACACGCTTATGCTGCTTTTCAGTGCTTTTTATGTACAAAAGCTCTTTTCCTTAGTTCAAAATTTTTATATGCATGCAAAACAAAATAAAAAATACATCAGTCAAACCGGCAGACAGTTTTTTTCATCCATTACACCCTATATAATGTATCTTATATTGTATACGTATGATACTCTTGATTCCTCGTGAAAAATTTGCGTGGTCCTCTTTATTATTATAGATATTTTATTATGTATTTACACTTGGCTAGAATCTAGAAAATCTAGAATACACGGGGCATTTAAAGCCAAAGCCAAAAAACATATTCTTTCTGCAAACAATACGCATTGTCTTTTTTTTCTAGGCGGTGGAGTGGATTTTTTGCCATTATTTCCTTTTCTCCCTTTGTCCATGTACTGCTGATCCTTAGAGTGAAAATGTTTTTGTGTGTATTTTGTATGTTTTGAACTTTTTGCTACTCTTCGTGCAAATCGAATCCAAGTATTTGGGCTCTCCATGTGAATGTTGTTTTGTGTTGTGTGCTGTTGTTTGGTCTGATGGTGTTTGTATGTATGTTGGTGGACTAATGAAATGGAATGAAATGAAACGTGTAGTTGGAGTTGTGTATTGAGTACACAATGAACATTTTAGTTTTTCAATCTGAATCCTACAGGACTGATTACATTGGAAATACTCCAAATTCCTGACGAAGGAAGAAAACGAAAGAAAAAAAAGACATTCGAAAGTCGAAAGAATCTTTTTAATCTACAAATACATTTATATCTGTTTTTTTCTTGTTGCAGGTTGTAGCTAACTTACATCTTCGACTTGGCTTTGGCCATCTCCTCCTCCAAATGCCAAATGCCAACTGCCAAACGTAAAAGAAAATACTCCTTTAAGAAATTTCAATTCCATTCCTAGGCAGAAAAAAGTCAATTAATATGATACATTTTTCCTTTTTATTTACTAAGCAAAATAACTGTAATAATTACTGAACAAAATTTTGAACAGGGGTTGTCTTTTGACCTCAAAAAGTATAAAAATTGTCTATTGTGTAAAAAGCTCATGAAATGACCACTTAAATTTCATGGCGTCATCTTGTACGTTTTTGCAAGCGTTTTGTCGGTGGTCGGTCACTATATACAGAGAAAGATTCAAAGCAAGCTCTAGAGCTGTATCTATGGATACTTTTGCAATGATCCGAATTCGATGATTCGACCGTCCTAGTTTACGTTATCACGCATCACTGGATTTTCTATATTTGGCTCTCTTTGCAACCTTCACTCTTGAAGAGAAATAGAAAGTTGTGATTCTGCAATCTAGGATCTAGAATCTAGAATCTAGAATCTAGGATCTTGAAATCCTGAAAGGATCCGAACAACACGGAAGAGCAAACATGTGAGTGTGAGTGCTGAGAGGAAATCTGAAATGGAGAAAATACTTGCAGAAAAACAGGAAGGAATCTAGAAGAGTTTTTTTACAATTTGTATTTCCTGCTGATGGAAAAATCCGCAAGTTGTGTGTGTGTTTGTTATCCGTTTACAGACAGCAGTGCAAGGACAAGTACAATACAAACAGGAGTACAAAAACGCTGGACGCTGGATGCTGGGCGCTGGGTCAATTAGAGATTTGTTCACTGGGCATTTGATTCCAAGGAATGAGAAACAGGAGCAAAGGAGGAGGTGGTGGGCGGTGGACGTGACCTGTACTACATTGATACAAGGAAGAGGAAGGCGACAAATTTGTGATCGAAGACGGTGCTGTTCATGTACTTAATGCTTACATATATAGATATAGATGATACTTGAACTGTCGAGTGTTGAGCCTTCATGTTGAGTGTCTACAGTTTAGTTGAATTCTCTTTCTTGTTGTATCTAGCAAGCATATGTATCAAGATTGCATTGGATTGAATTTGGATTTAGATTTGAAATTCTATGTCTATGTGTTTGTGTTTGTGGATGTGGACGAGAAAAGGAAGATGGAAATTGAGAAAACTGAACTGCGAAAGAGTTACAATGTTTGTATTATACATAAATGTGTACATTTCTCTTTAATAGTGTTATTGTAAAAGAGGTGGACGAAGCAGAAGAAGAAGTAGAAGAAGAAAAGAGAGTAGAAATCTGTATGTAGAGACAAGTTTAGTTTAGTTCACTTCCTCTATTTTCTCTGTCCGCGCCTACTAATTTTCTTTTGGGCTGAGTACATAATACACTGAGCGAGGTGTAGAGTGTAGAGTGTAGAGTGTAGATTGTAGAGTGAAGACTGTGGAGGTGTGAGTGCTGAACAAATACGTGCTTCCCTGGACTTGAAATAAAACTCAACGGTCCAATTTTACAACGTCGTTTGATTCGCTTCAACGACTTTGTCTATCCATCTTAACTCTTGGCATTATTTTCTATTTATGTCTTTAAACTTCCTCTTTCCTGCTGCTCTGTCTGTTTTTCTTTCTATACTTTTATCTATACATACAATATGCTTATTTTTGCCTATGTAATCCAATTCCAATCCATTCGGACGGACATACAAATACAGCACACAAACGATAATATGTAGAAAAGGGTTAAACATTGTTGTACGATATCCACTTACGATATTTATCTACTGATGTATATTTCTGCATGTACAATGTAAAATGTACAAGTGCATCTGTAATGTACATTATAAAACCTCAGGTTCATGTTCATGTTTATGTATATCTATATAATCTCATCCTGTCTTTTCTCGCTAAAAAAATACTTGTAGACTGAAATGATTAGCCAGCACAAGTAAATTTATTTAGTTGTAGATATAGATGGAATGAAATGGACGAATGAGCAGAGCAGAGATGTAAAGAAACCTCAGCTTATGTATATTTATAAGTTTAGTCATGAATTTTCAAGCGGGGTCGACAATCGACAGTATACAGTATAGAGTCTAGAGTCGTCAGTTGAAAGTCCATAGAGTCCACTAAACAGAGGACAAACAAATGCTTCTGTTCACTCTATTCCCTTTTCTTCTTCTTCTTCTTCTTCTTCTACTTCGTCATTGTCGTTGTGGATGTCTTCTTCTTTAGTGTTTAGTGTAAATAGCCTCTGTGCCTTCGATTTCCTTTAGAAAGATACATAAAATGGTCATTGGGATGAAGATTGAAGATGAAAATGAGGCAGGATATGACAGGACAAACCAAAGCAAACCATTACTTTTTACAATTCCCTATTTACTATTCACCATGCAGCATTTATGGCTTTACACAGTTAGTTATTTATAAGGCTACAAGACAATTTAAAGGAAAAGATTTTAAAAAACAACAACAACAAAACTATTATGTATTGTGTAACCAAATTTCCAAGGGAGATAAAACTAAAGCTCTCCGTTCTTCCAATTACTCGTATTTCACAATGTATTTTTCCCCCTAAAATTGATGGTTATATTGAATATTGGTGGAAATTTTGTTTATCTGTATTTTACTCTTTTTTTGAGATTGGGACTACTTCAACTTCAAGAGAACTATTGTTACTCTTTTCACCTCTTGTTTTAAAGGACTTGAAATACTTAAATTTAAAAGGGAGAAGAGTTTTGAGAGGGTAGAGAAGAGGAGCTGGATCTGGAACTTTGGAACTTTCTCTCCTCCAGTTCTATTGCCCTAGAAAAGAAACAAGTTTTGAGTTTATGTACAGTGGAATTAAAGTAAGAGACAGATGCACTCACTGGTTTACTACTGGATGAAAATAGCAACAGCAAATAGAGATGGCAAAGCGTATACATTATACGTGTGGGAAGTGTGTAGAAAAAAATAGAGAAAAAAGAACATAAAGGGTTTGTGTCAATCGACGGACAAAAGTTATTCTTTTACTGGCACTCTTTGTACTTTGTACTTTGTACCCAGTTTGAGTTTTGAGTGGTCATGTTGTCTTATTATTATACAATATACGATATAGATAGATCTATAGTTTCCTATTTGTGTTTATATGGGACAGCGTATGATCCGTGAACGGAGGAACGGAGTGAGATCTTGTAAAAATATCAACTTTTATCGTTTCAGCCAGTTTCAGTTGTCGGTTCTTTTTTCGTTTAAAATGCAGCCGCACTGTACAGTGTACACTGTAGAATGTAGACTGCTTAGTGTGTACATTGCATTGCACATCGTACATTGTAAAAACTTGGTGTATAATCCATAGCCGTAGTCTATAGTCTATAGGCAATATCACTGCAGTAGAAGTTATAAGATGTACGTTGTACGTGTACAAACACGCACAAGATGTGCCAGCAGTTTATCTTTATTTTTATTACCAAAAGACAGAACAAACATCTCTCCTCTTTCTCGTCCTCCTCCTCCTCCTCTTTTTCTGATGATGTCCAAGTTTAAACAAGAAGAATAAGAAAGAGGAGGAAAGGAGAAAAAACTGCACTGTATTTTTCTCACATCCTCTTGGCCACAAACTACAAACTACAAACGACAATCGACAAACGACATTCTCGCTCTAGCTCATTCTCATTCTCATTCTTTATTCCTCTCCACAAAACAGAAGAACCAAAAAAACCATGGAAATACATCCATAATATACACAGAGCATTAGAATTTAGAATGAACAAACAGAACATGCTGTTTGAGTAAGTAAGTAAGTAAGTGGAAACAAAAATTATGTCGAAAGTTTTCAGCACAAGTGATGAACTGAGACTTGACGAGGGAAAAACGGTGACAGACATTGTCTTTACACTTTATACTGTATGCTGTACAATATAATATAATCCAAGTACGTGCAGCTTATTTTGACGAGTCTGATGATAGAAATACTGTACTGTGTTAGAACTCAAGCTCATATAATAAACAAAATGTTTTTTTCTGTCCCATCTCGTGATACAATATGTTTATTCTTTGTGGTTTTGTACAGAATACATAAACAATAATATGGAAGTGGCATGGTCAATGTGAATGGTGAATGCGAATGATGAATGAAACAGTCCATGAAGTCACTGCCAATTTCTATTTATTTTTTTGCCTGTATATTTTGTATATATCGATCGCTTGTTGCTTATCTGAGCATGACGATTGACGATGCTGAATGCTGATCGTCATCAGCAATTGCACACTCAATTTACTACCTTGTAAATTTCATATATATTCGTATTCGTATTCGTCCATTTACATTATTTGCTCTACGATGTAACGTGTAAACTACTACAGGTAAATGTAAATATCTTTAGATTTGTTCGTACATGCACTTACTTTTGCACTTGGATTTGGATTTGCATGTGGATTTGGAGTCCAAATTCAAAGTTTGAAAGAACAGTAACAGTAATCGTAATCGTAAGTCAAAGTCAACGTTACACATGCACACACGTATCTGGATGAAATCATAAGTATATGAAATGAAAGTCAGTAAGTTTTGCCAGTAGTTGCAGTAGTCGTTTTTGTTTTTCTCCTCATAATTTACAATGTAGAGTAAATACAGAGCACAATATACAGTCTTATTCTTTCTTATGGTTTTGTTTGGTTTGGCCGGGAGCGAGGCATTGACCATAATTTTGAATCAAAAAGTATTCTAAAAGACTCAAGACTTAAGACAACCTTTCTCTCTTTTGGTTAATTATTGAGTGCTCCTTATTTTCATTCCCGTCAATTTAAATTAGGTGGTGACACTTGAACATGATTTAAATGTTGCACGTCCAATTAAATCAGATGTATTGATAACTCGATGGATAAATATTTTTGCATGTATTGTACATTGTATCTCAGTTTCAGTTTCAGTAATCACCATTTCACTTGAGATATGATGTGTTTGTGTTGGTGCTCATGTTTATGTTTTCATACTTCTTTATGTTGTTCATGCCCTTAATAATTAGTTAGTTATAGATGTTGCAATGTTATATTTATTGTTGTTATGATTTGAAAAGATCATCGAAAGGATCGAGGTGAATTTTATTAACTTGAATTGAACTCAGCTGAACTGAACTGATCTGAAAGAGAAATGAATAAATATTTATGGCTCTTCATCATTATTAATCTACGTAAGAGAACATAGATATGCATGTATGTAAGATGTACAATGTACAATATACAACTTTAGAGAACACACAGCACAATGCTGATTTTTCCTTCCATGAACACTTGAAACCTGAATGCTGAAGAGAGCAGAGGAGCAAAAGTATTGTCATGTTTTTACTCTTTATGACTAACGACTTGTGCGAGATTTGAGCTTTGAGCTTTGAGCCTACAAATTCACGTCCTTAATTTTTGCAACGTATCTAATTTACGTAAGATTCATTCATCATTTACATTTGCATTATCATTTGAATATAAAACAAATTAAAAAAAATTGAGAGAGAGAGAGGATTGGAAGAGATTGGAAGAGAATTGAGAAGGAAAAAAAATGAAGACTTAATGAGTTACTCAAAATTCTGTACGGCTCTTCTGTGAATTCTGTGAATAGGTCTAGAGGCCAAAGCGAATGTGATTTCATTTGATCAAAGTGTTTATTTACTTTTTCCATTTCGATATCGAGTGGAGTTTGTTTCATGTTTTTTTATTCCAAAGTGTGTGCAATTGTACTTTTATTTAAGTGGTGTGGCAAATCAAATAAATTTTAAAGCTGACATCACTTCAACTCGAGTATCATACAGATGCAATTAATATCAATCTTATGCAAATGCTCTGTATTTTGTAAAATCTGCATATGACTGTATAACTAAATTGCAAACAATATGTAATATGTAGCTTTTCTTATTTCTTATGCAGCTTCATTTTTTTATGTGTAATACACATTTGAATATCAAGAATGCAAATCTTTGTAAAACTCCAAAATTACTTTGACTATTTGCTATTAATTCTGTTATTCGTGTGTGATATTACGTACACATGAAAAAATTAGCCTTGGACACAAAAATAGCTTTTGTAATTTGTTGAAATCTTGCTCTAGAGACCCAGTCTGATACATAATAAATAGTAAATCTACATAGATATGCAAATCCTTTCCTCGTTCATTTCATTTCATCTTCTTTGTCCTCATTTATTTGTTTTAAAGGCACAATCATCTTCAACATTTGAGATTTGAGATGGAAAGATTTGTAGGAAAACACTTTATGATTGCACTATTATCTTATTATTTTGGAGCAGATACATAGTACACAGTACACTGTAACATTTTATAGGAAAAGGCCATTCAAGCAGCGAACAAGAAATAAGATACAAGATCCAAGCTAAAGTATGTAGAGTAAAAAGGTTTTTTATTCAAATGTGAGATCTCTATTTCAAGCTTATTGCAATTGAGAGGCGTAAAAGCGTCAACTCCACACTCCAAGCTCCAAACTCAATCTCAATTCTCAATCTTGACTCAAAATCTAAGATTCAAGATATGAGAAAATGGTACAGTACCATTTATTTTTTTGTAGTCGATATTAGTGCCGATATATTTTCATATGTAGGAGAAAAAGATATGATCATAATTATTTCGTAGCATGTACATTGTACATGCAGTTCACAGCTTATTACAGTTTATAGTTTTAGCATGTAAACGAGAATAGTGCCAAATTCTGTATTGAACACTCAACACCATGTTCTTATTTACATTATACGGACTACGGTTTACACCCCACAAAAAAGCTTTTGTAATGGCAAACCTAGATTGTAAATAGTAAATAGACAATCTGTAATACAGACCACCTTATTTATTTATCCATTGTTGCTATTATTATTTTCTATTAGTTATTACTTGTACATTATCATGCAGAGGACGATTGGAGGATCAAATGGAAAAAATCAAAGCTAAGAGCCATAATGTGTAAGTGAAAATAAGGATGAAGGATTGACGATGAACGAGGTTGCTGTAAATTACAATTTAACAACAATGATGAAATGAATTGTTCATCATCATAATTACCATCATAATATGACAAACCACTAACAACAACAGCAGAAACAAACCAAACTCGTCAAACTTTAATTACGAACCGCCATATTCAATATTCAATACTCAATATACATTCATTCCATTTATATTTAAATAGAAAATAGAAATAGAAATTTAAAATAAATTTGTATGCTAAATGCAAAAGTCAGATCAGGATTCAAAATTCAAAATTCAAAGCACAAATCAAACGGCATAGAACACAGAACAGTACAGTACACTTTTGTAAAAGAGAGGAAGAAACAAAAAGGAAGACACTCGCGAGTTTTATGCAAATGCAATAAGAAAAATTATTTTTGTCTCAGCAGTCCAGTCCATTCGGCTCAAGTCTCAAGTCGACATCTCCTCTGTGTCCTCTGTGTGTTATGAGCTCTGGGGATTTGAGACATGAAGAAACGACTCACGTGTTCTTTACTTTTTACACACTCACTAATTCTATTAGAGCCATATTTATAAATATAAATATAAATATCTATTAACTATTAAGGTGTGCTTGATATTGAGGATATGGAGATTGATATAGATTTTTAAATAACAATAAGGAAGAGAAAAGCATAGGGGCCAAACTACAGGATTATAAGATATACCTACGGATTTATTTATAAGTTGTTCGGAAGAGGACAAAGTTGAAGTAACATTTTACTTTTTATCGGTATCGGTTTTGGTATTCTTGTCACACTTTCTTCTAATTTAACAATCATACATGTTCAGAGTGTAGAGTACAGAGTAAAGATTGTAGATATCAATGTAAGTGCAGAGTGCAGACTTTTTCCATTTACTATTTACTTTAACAATATGATGTATGTATAGGGGCACAAGCAGAGAAAAACCTGCAGAGTCAGATACTAGAACCTAGATACACATGCGCCGCCACTAATAATAATAATAGTAATAATAATAAAAATATCACGATACAATACATTATTTTGAAGATGGTGTGGTAAGAAACTATAAAAATACCAATATGCATTTCAGTTTCTATGGCTATTTATTATGCATTATGCATGAATGATGCAGAGCTAGTAATCTCTTTTAGTGTGTATATGCAGATATATCCATAGATAATAGATATGACCAGATTATACTGATACAGATAGATGAAAGACTTTGAATTTTGAATGTATCACAAAGTCTATTAACAATTCACTAGCAAAATTATACATACTTATCGTTAATAGCTTTCCTATGATAAGCCGGAGAATGTCATGCATACAAATTCAAACTGGACACAATGTCCATCCATCCGTCCGTCCATTCGTCCATTCGTTCGTCCATTCGTTCATGTGCATAGACATGCAATCCCTGTCTGTATGTACATGTACACATTGTTAATAGAACCCCTTGAGCATCTCTGATGAGTTGAATCGAAACATCGAAACATTGAAACATCTAAAGATCCATCGGAATAGAATGTAGAATGATAAAGCAACAGTGGCTTTGATTCAAGCTATAAAATTACTATTCGTCTTTGCTTTGAATTTTGAATCAAAAAGTATATTCCTTTTCTTGTCCGATACATAACATAACATGCTGGAATGACTGTAGTAAATCTTGATTCTTTACACGAGTCTTCTCCACACCAGACCATCACTATGTACAATGTAAAATGCACCACCACGAGAAAATACAATAAAAAGAACAAGAAGCAGAGGAACGAGAGTAGGAATAGGAAAACCAAGGAAAAGAGTAAAGAGGAAAGAATACACGTTCACAGTGAGCCGTTAGGAGCCTCATCTGAAGAACCTACATACTCAGTTGCATCACCTTGAGTCCCTGTGGTTTCGACTCGTCATGGTATCAATAAATGCTTAGGGCAATCATCATCAGCTTC
Organism: Sminthurinus signatus; assembly: GCA_019776565.1. Taxonomy (NCBI): domain Eukaryota; kingdom Metazoa; phylum Arthropoda; class Collembola; order Symphypleona; family Katiannidae; genus Sminthurinus; species Sminthurinus signatus. The sequence continues at coordinate 57,934 of JABASP010000206.1, forward strand.
ATCGTTCTCGTTCTCGTCCTCATCATCATCAGCAGCATCAGCATCATCCGACTTCGGAAGAAACCTGTACTATTAACTCTGTTAAAAGTGCATCTTTCTTTGAATTATTAATCACCTGATGTACACATACAAAGGAAAAGAAAATCCTTTATAATGTGTATAATGTTGATACTCTTGCTGCTGAATAAAAAGTAAGTAAAAAGTCCTCACAACCTTCCACTAAAATACGTGTACACTGTACACTGTACATTGTACAAGTAGACGTTAAAGCAGTAAATTTATTGCATTCGGTTTTACATAGATGAATGCATGTATAATATATAAAATTTAAATGCTCCCTTCTGCTACTATTATTATTATTATTACTACTACTACTTTGACTACTACTTCTACTACTTTTGATTCTATCTGTGCTCCTCATCTCAATATATTTATACACCTTTTGATAATAATATGAACCGTGAACCGACAGAATAACATCACACCTCAAACGCTCAAACTCTGAGAAAGCTCTTAGCTCCTCACACCACAAATGAGTGTGTGTACCCTGTATTTAGTACATTTTGGGGGAAAGATTCATTAGACAGCTTTAGCTCAAAGTGTGTAATCATACAATAAAACATTAGACCGGGAAAATACTATTTTTGTAATAAACACAGTGGCTCTATTCTTTATTCTCTTTATTCTTTCTTTATTCTCTTTAAAAAGCATTGAAGAAAAGATTGTAAAACATTGTACATTGTAAGTATTTTAAGTTTGAGCCAGTTTGTTACATGTAAAATGTACATAAATATTAAACATACTTACTCTAAAACTAGACGTAATATACAATCACACGATTTAGCTTTGGCTTTGGATATAGTCATAAATATTACTCAAAATTTTAAGACTTGTTTTCTCTAAGTGTGAGTGTGTGAACAAGTGAAAAAAGTAGGAAAAAGTGCGTACATGTGTGTCCTGTGTGTACCGTGTACTGTGCATGATTTTCTTGGAGGTTTCTTCACAAGCAATACACACAACGACTCGTTTCTAGTTCCTACAGAGTAGAGGGTAGAGAATAGAGAATAGAGAGTGGTATCACATCCATCATAGTTGAAACTTGTCAGAAAATCTCACACCTTTTCCACTTCCATCACTATTTTTTGCACTCATTAGAATTAAAGCAAACACCAAATTTATGAAACATTAAATCTACAATGACCTGAAAATGGGAAGACAAATAAATCACAAAAATATGATGATAATGATGATGCACACAAACAAACTGATACGCTTTACATACTCCTGTCTTTCCCCTATCTTGTCAAGTTTTGAGTTTTGAGTTTTGAAATTCATACAAGTGTGTGTAAGCACTTGTACATTTAGAGTTTTTTTTAGTAAGAAATGAAATCCTAGTTCTAGTTCTAGTCAGAGTTTGAATTTGACACTGAAATGGAATGGAATGAAATGAAATACGGTTATGGGCTTACTTTGAGATTAATTTAGTGATCCTGTCAAATCCAAACTTTTCCCTCTAAAACGCACATTATTTCATGTATCTCTGATACTGCAATACTAAAATTTATATTATGTACAGATCTCGTTAGAAATAGTCAGAAAGAAGAGAGAGAGAGCAACAGTAAAGTAAGCACATGGATATCTAGATATTTGATAGATCGTCCTCCCTCCCACATTCAAACATAGACCTATCTAAGCTACAAAAATCAAAAGAAGAGTAAGGAGAAGACGCAAAGAAATCTATTAATTCATTTGGAGGCAAAGCCAAACGAGACCCAAACTTTGTGAACTTTGTGATCGTAAACACAGTATTTGAAAGAAAATAAGGAGAACTGATTCCCTACTTTTACATATAGAATTAGAGTAGGTTCAAACTGCACTAAAGAGACAGTACAGGGTACAGGATTACTCGTATGCATATTCCTATCCCTTTAGTGTCAAAAGTGGTGGTGATTGCAGTTCCATACTCCATACTTCCATACTTCGATACAGTGGAAAAGAAAAGAAACAAGAAAAGGAGCACATAAATAAAAGTCGTTTTTTTTCTAGAGCGAGCGACGAAGCGGAAAGCGTGTAAAACAAAAGTAACCTCTCGAGGAAAATAAAGAAGAGTAAATAAGTTTGAGACAGGACAGAAGCTATTGAGTCATTCACTGAACTCAAGGGGGAAACCACGAGGAGAGAAGAAAAGCAGGAGGATGAAAAAAACCTGAATCTGAATCAGAACCAGAATCAGAGTCACAAGATAGATAGAAAATAAGGAGAAAAGAAGAAAGAGAGAGGCACAACAAACACAAATAAATATACAAATACAAATACAAACAAAAGCACAAATAATATAAATATACACATGGTTGATGGTTGTACATTGTACACTGTATACAACGTCGACATGGAGCAGGAGAGAATGGAAATAATCACAATGAAATGAAATGAAATTTATAGACTGCAGACTGCACCAATCTCCGACACGCAATCTTCAGTCTTCAGAAATTGACCTGGAGAAAATTCACATAAGAAATGTATGTAGATGGATGTGTAGTTCGTATATTTCGTATTGTGTGTTCCTTAAGCTCATGTGCATGCATATACAAGTGTACAATTCTTTCCATAAGATTCATCCAACATCCAAACAACACCAAAGCACAAAAGTATACGTGTAATAATGCATACAAAATACAACAGTACAAGTGAGAGAAAATATCGTACAACTATGGCGTAAGAGAGAGAGAGAGAACGAGGACGCAATGCAGACTGCAGGATATCTTCCATATGCTTCCAGTTTCCAGGTGTATTGTATATTCTATTGTATTGTGTGTTGTATTACTTTTACTAAATCCACATCTACATTTTAAGCGTGTGGAAAGACTTGAGCTAAATTGCCTCGGTAAAGACAAGATAGAGAAATTGTGGAAATACTTTTCAGAAGCCTCTATTTCTCCTTCTCCTTTTCTATGGGAACCATCTAAAAACACAAGACTTGAACAACTTGACTTTCCATATTCCATAAAACATACAATACACAAGTATACATTATTTTATATTATTATATGTGTACAGAAACAATGATTTTGAAATTGAAATGAAAACAAAGTATTAAACATACAAGAAAGAAGGAAGGAAAATATGTGTGTGTTTCATGTGAATTATACAATTCAACATTCAAAATTCTGTTTTGTTGAATTCTTCTCCTTCTTCTTATTCAGGAAAATTAAATGGATATGAAAATGAAGGCGGCATAAACTAAAAGCTCTGAAGCTTTGAAGCTCTGAAAGCCCGTTCTTCAGCAAGGGTAACACAAGATACAAATATTGTACGTAATACTGCTTGCGCTCCTTATTGTTCTCACTCGCCAGTGTATTCACTTTACACTGTAACAATATAGAATTAAAAGTCCTCTTGCCGTTTCGCTTCGGTAAAGTACCTGGAATAACGCCCAGCAAAAACAAAATACAAATACAAAATGTAACTAACTATGTACACTTTTGTACATAACTACAAACGACAAACATAATTTCCACAGAGGGACCTAAAGTCAAACAAATAATAAACAGGAGGCATGACAATAAGACTACAATGATGTTTCTTTTTTGGTATTATTATTGTTATTATCCTTGTTCTGTCCTCCTCCTTTGTCTTTGTCTTTGTCTTTCATCTCTTGCCTCTTGCTTGTTGTTTCTTGTCCTGTTTGACAGATGAAGAAAGGGAGAAAACAGAGTACGGACCATAAACGTATATTTTTACTCGTCTATTTAGTTCACCTGTCCAAAATCTCAGGGAACAACAGCTCTCACTTTACAAATACAAATACAAAGGATAGAGAAAGAAACATAAGAAATATACAGAATGCAGAAGCAACAAGAAGTAGAGAGAGAAAGAGTAAGAAATAAGAAATAATACTTCTTTGGCAAATATTCTCCAGTCTCTGTTACTGTAATCCTCTCCTTCTCTGTGACCCATGTCCCGTGTTTTACCTCTCAACAAATCTGGAATCTGGAACTTTTCATGTATATTTCATCATGCTGCTGTTCTTCAAAACAACTCGAGTCTTGAGTTCATTTGTTCTCTAATAAAAATTCACCTTTCTTTCAGACTTGATTTAGAAAGAATGGTGTCATGTGATATTTTGTTTCCTCCAAAAATGTTTGAGTGAATTTAAATGTTTAAATCCATAGCACGTGTAACCCATTTAAACTAATTGCGAAAAAATAGGATGTGTATAAGAAAACAAGTTTTTGAAAACCCTGTGCACTTTTGACTTTTGATTGATGATCCTGGATCCTGGATCCTGTGGACTTTTTTTGATAAAGGAAAATAAAAGTAAAAAAGTATTGAAAAGGCATTAAATGCGGATTTGTTTGATTATACATCAAAGTTGTTGAACTTTTATTAGATGAATTCAAGACAGGAAAAAAGGTCATCTGGAAAAAATCCTAGTAAGGACTGTAATAGTAATATTTTGCAAGAACCTCTCTCACGGTGTCAAATGTTAAACCATTGAAACTAAAAATTTGCAAATTTATTGATTTAGTTTGAATAAAGATCCACGTGTAGGAATACAAATACAAGAATACGCAGCTAGAAGCTAGACCCTGGATACAATTTCATGCTACACGTTACACATTGCACAAGGAAATGAAATTGGAGTGTGAAATAAAAGTACATGGGTAATACTGGAGAAAACAACAGGACAATAAATGACAAGTCTGGCACATCTCAAGTCTAAAGACTACTTTTGCTTCCTCCTTCTTCAAAAAGAACATGGTCTGAACTTGTATAATAATCGAAAATTTTTAGGACGTCTTTGTCTATATATTTGCGTGGCCTCCCTGTTTTTGGTTTCAAATTACAAAGAATATTTTATATTTATGAATATTATGTAGGACAATAGACAGACAGGGAGTGGAAATTTGCAGCAGTCTCCTGCAATATACTTTATACTGTACATACAGTGAAAGCGCAGCATCAACCTTTACTGTAACCAGTCTCAAGTCTCAAGTCTCAAGTATCCACTATCCACTGTACAGTGTACAGTGTACACTTTACATGTTGTATGTCATTTTCTCTTTCCTACATCTTTTTCTTACAAGCTCTTACTTAACTTTCTTCTTTCCTTGCCGTCACTCTCCATGTATTATTAGTAGTGGTAGTAGTTGTTGTTCTTGTTAGTAGTACTGCTACTGTTGTGCTGTTGTCTTTCAAAACTTGAGTCTTGAGTCTCCAGTCTAACTAAAAAAAGAAGAAGGAAGAAGGAAAAGAGGGAAAAGCAAAAGCATGAGCAAGCAAATTTATTTTATTAAGGAAAGTCTCCTTCTCCCGTCTCCATCCCATGTCTCATACTTTACTTATGAAATATAGAACACATTCAGTAGAAAAACAACAACAATATGAGTACAAGATACAAGAGCTCAAAAGCACAAGTAAGTAGAAAGAGTAGCAGTACGAGTAACAGTAGTAGTAGAAGAACAAGAGGCTTACATAATAAATATGAGAATGAGGAAACGCTGGAAAGGAAAATGTTATATTGCAGTTAATTTTGGGCCATGTCTTTGCCCTGTCTTCATCTCCTTTCTCCATCTGTACTCTATACCTCTCTCCGCTGTCGGCACAAATACATGGCTCGTACATTTGTGTATGCGAAACAGGATAAAAAGCAACACACACTAACTGCGTCTATTTACCTACATTACGCTCACATACCTCACAACTCATAACACACAACAAACAACACACAGCGAACAAGATACAACGTACAAGATACTGCTATGCACTTGTATGACCATGGCAAAAATGTTTACACTTTCATGCAATAATTCTGGAGTAGCAGAAAGTCAAAGAGGAAGAGAGAGAGACACTGAAACGAAAACTTTTCTCTTGGCTTTTTTGCATCTCTCTCTCCTTCTTCTTCTTCTTTCGCTCTCTCTAGCATAAACTTCTCGAGTCTCAAGTCTAGAGTCACAAGCCTTCTTTTTCTTTTTCTTCTTCTCCTTTTTCTTCTCCTTGTTGTTGTTTTGCATTCCATAAGTCCAAAAAGGGCTTCCTCATATTTGAGACAACATTTTCTCTTCATAAACTTTTTTTATGAAGTCCTCTTTGGATGCATTATGATACAACTACTTTTTTCTCTTACTCTGTTTATCATTCCTTCTACTATGGTTCTGTTCGTCTCCACTTCCTATCCAACATCCAACATTCAACGTGAAGCATGTAGAATGTAGAATCTAGCATTTAGCATCTAGTATCTAGTATCCAGAATTACAATGAAAATCCTTTGAATCTCATATGCTGTGCAACTTAAATATTGTTTCTAAACAACTACTCTGCAATTACGTAGAGCTTACACGGTCAGCCTTGTTGTTGTTGTTTTTTTTTGAACTCTCATCTCTCTGTTCGCTAGTCTTTGGTCTCTGTAGTTCAACTTTCAACTGGGATGAAAGGATGAAAAAGGCCACTGCATTGAAAAACATAAGCATAAACAGCAACAGAAGCCGACACGAGGAACAGAGAAGGAAACATTTTCAGGAAACATTTGATGTGGAATGAACAGAAAATTATAAAAATATATTATATAATATATCCTCTAAAAACCAACGAGTTCTCCTCTCTCATGTTATTTGATACAAACATAAATATAATATAATAAAGTAAATATACTTTGTAGAACCTCGGTATTCCGTATTTTGTATAGGAGTCCTTGTATTATAGATACAGAAATGATACATGAAAAATAAAATACAAAGACAACAAAAACTAATAGAAAACACAAACAGTATTCAAGAAGGACGTGCATGGAGAGAAAAGACACTGAAAAGTTCCTACACACACTGTACACTGTACACTGTACACTGTACACACATTGCTTACTATTCTAAAACCTACGTAGGGCTTCAGTAAGTTAAATTCTTTTAATAAGACCGCTTTCTGCAAAACTCAAGCTCGTACTGCTTTTCCTTCTTCTTCTTCTTCTTTTATGTACATTTATGTAACTTTTACAAAAGTTAACTCGTACACGTAGAAAAAACATGTACAATGTACAATGCTCAATGCTCAATATACAAAATACAAACGTACAACGTATACAATGTTTTTCATTTACTCAGTTTTTTCTTAGCTCCATCCATTATTTATCCTGAATTCTACAGGCCTTGTTCTTTTCTCCTTTTCTTTCCATCTCTCTCTCTCTCTGGTTTCTGTTCTCCTTTCTCAGTCTGAACTTAACTTAAAGAGGTAGCTGCATCACTATTATTCTGCATTTTTTTCATTCTTCATTTCTCTCTCTGTGTCTTTCTTTCGTTCTTTCTTTCTTTCACTCCTTTTCTATCTTTTATTTTTCCAGTACAGAATCTTACCAAGTAAATTCAGTACATAGTACATGGTCATGGTGTAAAAAATGCATATTGCATAATGAGCATAATAAATGCGTATTCATATGTACATTGTACGTAGATATGTAAGAGGAGCTGTAAAATACCCAACTAAAACTAACTAACTCCATTCTGCTGAAGATTCTGAAGATGAGGAACGTGTCTATGTAACTTTTCCGTGTACAGTCTACAGTCTACACTCTACAGTCCACAAAACTTTATACTACCGTGAAAAACCTTCCTATGCCGAGTATCAAGTATCCAGTATACCTTGAGTTTTTTCAGTGTACTCGAGTTTTACTACAACCATTTATACATGATGTACACAAACACACACATATGAACACATGCAAGACTATAGTTTTCAGACAGACAGACAGACAAAGAGAGAAAGACTGGACTGGACTTTGAGTTTTTTTAACATTCTGATTATTACAGAGGTACAATGAGAAGAGCAGATAGAGTAAGAGAGAGAACAGAGAGAGGAAGAAGAGTACCTGAGTCCTTAATCACATACGACGGGAATCGTCGAAAACTATGTATAATAAATTGCTACATGTTGAATACATCAAGTTTTTTCAAAGCGTCCCTTGAGAATGTGTGTAGTGTGTACGGTGTACGTATTATGTACAACAATGCCTCTCCAGTTATAAAAACTAATATATTTTCCTCCTCTTCTTCTTCTTCTACTTGTCGGAATGAAATTATATGTATAATGATGTATGCAGATAAACATGCGTATATACTATAAACAGAGGGCTGCTACTATTACCAATACACACCTATTTTTGCTTCTAACTTCTTTCGTTGTACTACTTTTCCTTCCAGTCTCAATCTAAACTGGAGAAGATAAAAAAAATGAGAACAGAAGCATCAATAAGATTTTTCATGCATGGATTCTACTTTCTACATGTACATCATTTTGGAATGGATAATGAAAAGATGGATGAAGAAGAATGAAGAATCGGTTTTACATATACTCAAACTCATACTCATACATCATAAAGCCAACAACTCTTTCATGTATGAAAATTCTGGTGGGTATACAATGTACGATGTACTTACGATTAGTTAAGTTTCGTCGATCCTCTTTCTTACCTAATCTATTGTTATCATCATCAGTCTTCTTCAATCTTCCAAGTTTTATATATTGTACATACATTATACATGCATATATTATGAATATTATTATGTTCTCTGGTCTTTGCTACTTATTATAATTCTTTGTATACTTTATCACATTTGTATTCGTATTCATCATTAGTTTATTAGTTAGTTGTACTTAGTTTGAAACTCCTTGAGATTCTAATAGAATCAGTTGGATAATGTACTAGACACTAGACTCTAGACACTAGGCATTGTGGGCATAAGTAAATAAGTCCACGGGCATGCCAATTTTATTTTTAAAAATTAGATTTCACTTTTGATTTTTCGTGGAATACTTATAAAAATTAGGTATTATAATCTTCAAGAATTTTAGTCTTGGAGTGTTTCGTTTTTGAAATATAATTTTTCAAAAAGTATCAAAAACAAACTTTAAACTCTTATTACACGCTTATTTTAAATTAAATAAAAATTCTGCCAATCTCAAACATTTTCTAAAATAGGAAAGTATATGTTTCAACATTAAAATTTCACTTTTTTCAAAATTTTTGGAAATTTTAATGTTAAATCAAAAACAGGTGACCCACAAAATGTACCCTTTGTAATTAGTCTTAAATGAAAGATCATGAACTGTTGTTTCTTAAAATCAATATTAGAAAAGGTACATTTTATGGGTCACCAATTAAAAGTATTTTTTAATGTGGAACTATTTTTTTAGAGTAGGACTTTTTTGGCGTGAAGTGGCTGAGAGAGAAAAAGTATCTATATTACTAAATTCTCAGTTCGCAATGTAATATTATGTGTGTCCGTGCATTATATTACTCTCACATACACTTCCACTATAACATAATATTATTTTACATATGTAAGATAATACGTATAAATTATAGCATTGCAAAAGATAACAACTATAAAAGTTTAGATTAATTTTTAACTATCAACATAATTACATAAATTATTTTTATAAAAAAATTAAACTATAAAATTTTAAAATTAAGTTTCTCGAAAACTTTTTGTCTCAATCTACAAATAACTTCTAAATCTTATTAAAATGTTTGTTTAAATTTCAAATTTACTTACTCAAATTTTGAAATTTCAAATTTACTTACTCAAATTTTAAAATTTCAAATTTACTTACTCAAATTTTGAAATTTCAAATTTACTTACTCAAATTTTGAAGTTTGAGTAACTAAATTTTGAAATTTTTTTAGAAATTAAATTAAAAATTTTGAAATTTCAATCTAAATGTGGCACGGACAATAAAGCAGGGATATTACTTTCAGCTAATTTTTTATAATTTAGTTATATTGTACAAAAGTTTACTCAAAATACCATTAAATTTCTATCCCCTAAAAAAGTTTAATAAATGTAAAAAGCAATTTTTAATCACGGTATTAAAAGTTATATAAATGAAATTAATTTGTTTTATTTTACTTGGACATGTATTTTGGTATGTTCAAATGATTTCTTAAAAAGAGAGAAGAAAAAATACACGCCCGTGAACGGGCAATTTTTCACGATATTCTACAAGGATAGAATCTGTCGATTCAAGTCTACGAGTATACAGAAAAAAAATAAAATTAATTAACTTTAAATATAGTTAGGAAGATAACTTTAGTGTAATAAGAGTTTAAAAGTACGTTTATTTATACTAGTTGATAT